>JAODLL010013887.1:0-28532 GCA_026546735.1 Forbesichthys agassizii | reverse complement strand
TATATATATGATTATCAAATCAAGTTTATTTTGTTTTCTGGACACCAGCCACACTATTTTGCTAAGAAAATGTGGAAAAAAGTGATGTTTTCTGCAGTCTGACAAAATAATAGTAATAATTGACATGCTCTTCACATACACTGTAGGTTTCATTTTTTTTGGTCCCAAAATATTAATTT
Organism: Forbesichthys agassizii; assembly: GCA_026546735.1. NCBI lineage: Eukaryota > Metazoa > Chordata > Actinopteri > Percopsiformes > Amblyopsidae > Forbesichthys > Forbesichthys agassizii. The sequence continues at coordinate 28,353 of JAODLL010013887.1, read as the reverse complement.
AATTTAATATAATAGAGTGCAAATACATGTAAATGGGGGCAAGGTTTCAAGACCATGATGAATTATACCTGATTCACCGTGCTTACTAAACCATATTCACTGATTAGCAATATAGTTTAGTCAACACTTTTCAGAATCAGTTTGTTTTCAAAGTAAACATTTCTAAAAATGTTGTTTATACCTTGAAGATGAGACATGCAGCAGTCTCAGTTCTATTGGAGTACTATCTGCGTTTGACTTTGTACTGAGATAGGCTATTAGCTCCAAATAAAACCCTCAAAAATAACCTTGACTATCCTGATATGTCGTCAAGACACAAACACATATGTTATACTATTGGATAAACATTGCCTGTAGGCTTTGCTTGATGCTGAATATGATATTTATACATTAAACAGCATGTTTAACACAAGAAACCTCCTATTCGTACTGTATCCACAGAGCAGGCCAGCAGAATATGTAGTGAAACATAACATAATTTCATATTCTCTTTTGCATGTTGGGAGAGTTTGGCACTTGAATACATGTTTTCCACCACCTACATTTCTCTAAACTAGTGAACACTGATGATGAGATCCATGACACCAACAACTCCTTTGTATGTGCACACTTAAGACATGTTAGGATCACAACGAAGCAGCTTGGCAACACTAGACGATTACTATTTACTAGGAGAGAAAGAACTGCATGACCTTTTGGTGAATGCAATAAATTAAGATGTGGCCTTTGTTACTACTATTGCTTTCATTAATCATGGCAAATGTCACAATTCTAGCTATGTAAATGTGTTGCTATGGAATAAATAAATAGGTATATAACCCCACTCAAAGTTATTTCCATGCATTAAGACCTGCTAACATTTTTGATTAAAAAAATAATTTAATCAGAAATCACTGAAGTCTTCAAGCTGCTCAACAGTTAATAATAAACATGTTTTTTTTATATAATTTAGATGTTAATAGTTTGACAGGCCATTAATGTATGTCGATCACAACATATAAAACACAACTTAGACAAGCTTTAACTTAGTTACAATACAAAACAAAAAAAAATTGTCTCTTTGTTACAAATGACAGCATTATGCATGTCTCTGCAGGCTATATGAGCATAAAATACAATTTATGTTCAAATAAATAAATAAACATGTACTGTAATTAAATATCCCTTGTACATCTTTCATAGTCAGGCAAGAATAATACAAGAAACCTAATATACGTGGAAATGGTTTTACAATGCTGAAATTATACAATATATACCCATTTACAAACTCCAAGGTTGTGATATGTGTAGCCTTCCCTGTATAATATATGTACATAAATATACTGTTGTTTTCACCTGGTCATCATGAGACACTGAGTAATACTGAAGCACTGTCCATGTTTCTTGCATACTGATTCACACCAAAACTAAGCCTTATAGTGTCATATGTAATTCCAGAAATCACATTCAACATTCAGAATGCTTACGCTTCTTCTCGTCATACAGTAATACCGCATTACAAATTAAAACAATAACAAAACCACAACCTAATTCAACTTCTTTTGTGAAATTCAGATCATTTTCATCCTCTCAGTGTGAGAGCGAAAGAGATAAGGAATGTTAGTAAGGCCTACGCATCTGTTATGTTCAGATGCAACTTACTTTAACAAAGCTGTTCATTAATATTTAAACATTGTTGGTTCACCTTAAAAAAAATACAGATATTGTATGAACCCTGTTCAAAAGCAGTGAGTTTAGCCTCTGTGAGGTATGATGTGGTGTGGTGGTGAGTTAATTTAATAAAAGTGTTATTCAATAAAATATGAGGCATTCCTGTTTGTTGTGTGAATACCTCATATACGATGTGAATACCTCATATAAGACAATTGTTAACTTGTCTTATAAGACAATTGTTTAGCTTGAATTATTGGTAAAGTATGTCTTTCCTACCAGAGAATATGGTGATCTTGAACTGATCAATCATGTAAAACTCAATTAGTTTAGTCCCCTCTTCCCAAAAAAAAAAACTAAAACAAAAATCCCACCAACATAAAATCTATGTTGATAAATCCTAATTTATAAAATTATGTAGGTTCCATAGCCAACAACAGAAGACCATGTTGATATTTGGCCTGAAAGGTGCATGCAATAGATGTAAAGTAAACCACTACATAGTGTAATAGTAAAATATATACAGTGTCTGTACATTTAACCATTTAGCATGAACAGCATTATCTAGTTCTCTGACCACACATGAAAAATGCAATGTCTATCTGTGTTGACAGCAGAATAAATCCTATAAAATGAAGTCTAGAATCCATAGCTCCATTAAAGTGCTTCAGGCTTTGCTTATATAGTATGTTTGATGGATTGAAGAAGAGCTCATGGAGTTTATATGAGAAATCTCTTACAGATAGGCGCCTCATTAGGATATCTGTAGAAAGGGAAATAACATATTTTTTGAGGGTAGGAGCTATTACAGTTGAGTGGCCCTATGAAGCACCCCCCAAGAGAACCCACAAAGAGGAAATAAGAACAGGCAATTTCATAAGGAAAATGTCAAAACCAAAAGAAATAAGTTAAAAGCTAGCCATGCAAAATGACACAATCGGTGCAAACCCCTAGCACAATCATTTTCACTGAAAAAAATGTTTTGGCCCCTTATGCCAGTTATGTGTGCTACAACTTTTGCATTTCCATCATAAGAAGGTAATTATATCCTGTATATAAATGTCGTCGTCTAAGACGACATATGATCAAAATCAAAATGTCAGCTATGTCAGTGGGTCCCTTTTCAAAATGTTCCATTCTCAAGCAAAGTGTGAGGGCATGTACGGTCTGACTGGCTACACAGCTGGACCTAGAGATAGAGATAGGACACCCAGTAGACCAGGTTGAAGAGACCGAACGCCGTTGGGAAGAAGATGCGGGCGTACGAGTCTATCTTGGCAACGCGGATGTGCAACCGACCGTGCCGCCAAGCTCCGGAGCGGCAGTCTTCAAAGCAGCAGAAGAAGCTGGTGCAGTCCTTTCCGTCCAGACACTCGTAGCCATACTCCTCGTCCCTCTCCTGCATGTGCGTGGCGTTGTTCATCTGGATGGCCGTGGCCGAGCGTGGACGGATGTCTACCGTGGGTGTCTGCTTTTGAACAGGGGTGAATGAAGACTCGGTTAGCGAACAAAGCTAAGGCTTTATCGCAACAGGGGACCTCACTGAATCCTCGTTTTGCTTTGGATTTGTCCTGCTGTCATGAGTCGGCAAAATACAGTACAATTTGCACCTTACAATTGCCAATGTTCTCTATTAAAGGAAATGTCATGGAAATGCAAATAGGCCCATAACTATCCCCTGTGGTGGTATTTAGTCAGGCAACAGACAACAAGGGCCCCCATTGAACCCACCATGCAAATAACACCTTTGTTCAATGCTGAGACGCAGCTACCTAAAATACATGGATATATATTTGTTACAGATTATTTTTGTTCTTCATTAAGAAAACATTATGCTAGTGCTGGGCAATTTCACGTCAAGCAATAATCCTTAATGAATTCTTAATAAGTAAACAACAAAACATATAAACAATAATAAAAATATGATACATCTACAGTATTATGCTCTGTAAAAGGATTTACTTTGCAATTCAAACTAGGTGTACTTGCGTTGCATACAACTTCACACTTGACCTTCACCTAATCCTAAAATGAGTAAATCTCAAAGTGACACAAAATTTTAATTATTTGTACTATTCATTATTTGTTATAATGTATTTACTACTACTCCTAGTACTACTACTACTACTAATAATAATAGTACTTTCATGTTATATACTGAATTTATGAGCGTGTGCATGGTTTCATAAGCATTGCGAATGATGGTCCTTACAAAAGTTGCTAACCTGCTGAGAATGTTGGAAAACACACAGTAGAATATGCTGGATGGACAACATCAAATTTAACAAGACACCTGAGGACACGTCTAACTTATTCAGCGACTATCCCTCACCTTCGAACAATACATCAAAACTTCAACACATTCTTGCAATGCAGTTTTGATCTTAAATATGGAGATCTTCAGTGTTAATAAAACCATGTCTGCAAAGACAAAGGACGATACCCAACAATGTATATACATCATCAACACCAAGCATTTGCAAATCCATGTGAACTGCGTGAGTCATTTCAATACAAAGACAGTGGTCAAACACAAGTCGACAAAAGGGTCGGTCAATTATAACCAAAACTTACATTTTATCATGCCATATTTTGATGTTCAGGCATAGGCTACTTGAGGCGTGATTCGAAGTCATCTTGCAAAGATTCCAGACTTGACAGAGACTCCAGCACAACTTTCATAATGCATTCAGCATTCTAGTAAATGATATACTAATTACCGTACTTAGTTGGAGTATTCCTTTCCTATTCTTCTGCTGCACAACACTACTATGAGAACAATAGAGTAGCAAATAGCTGACCAAAGCACCTATAGGCCTGGTTGTTTTATATGCACAATGGCACAGTGTATATTACATAATTTTCTTAGCCTATGGGTGTATTGAAAAAAAGAAAATAGAGCAGGACGTTACTTCTGGGCTGTAAGCATTTGTGTGCGGATACATAGCACAGCCGCCCATCTGTCATGTAACTAAAGGGTAAAATAAACGTCCTTTTCAAGCTCTGCTTACTACTGGAGAGCATAGACCTTTCATTTGTGTAGGGTGGTAAAACAGCAATGTGATATCAGCATGTCTTTGCCTCTTGTCATTCTAAAAGGAGGCAATTAGTATTCAAATAGCGTATTTCAGTTGGCTTTTATCTCAAAACGCCATGCCACCTTGGCACAAATTGGAATCCCTAGCTCTGTAGAAGATTAACTGCAGCCCCCTCTTGGCAGAAGTCATCGTTTTCCCTGACCTTGCAAATAAACCACAGTGTCAACCTCAACGTTTATAAACACATTGTTCCTTTGGCATACCCCGAAAGGCCAACTTCAAGGAATTTTATATCACTGCTTTCATTTCAAAGAGTGCTGTTACCTGTCATTGAAAAGCCCCTTGTTGCGCTAGAACCATTCGGAGGACAATAATATAAATTTCAATTTTGGAATTTGAAATTGAAAACTTAATTCAAAGAATCTTAAAATTTGCCCAGCACTAGTGTAGCACTAAGTAAGTTGTGTGTACTTGTTGAAAGTGATGCGTAACAATGAACAGAAAACCTTTTTTTTTTTTCTCATTGAAGCTAATGGTTATCCAAGATGGTTAATGTGAGTCAGTTCTCACAGGATACAGACTACACCGGTGGAAGTGCAGTGGAAGCATAAGCATACATATAGTCCTACGGCACGCATGGCCTGTACAGGCGTGGCTTTGCCAGTGTCAGCAGAAACAATAACAAGGCAGTGGCATAGGTGACGTTAACTGGCTGAAAGTAGACAACCTCAATGCAAATGCATGGAAACACTCTGGATCATTGCTAAACTATCCCTCCAGCGTGACTGTCTATGATGTTTAATGATTTTGTTGAAAACAGTGTTTCCACATAGTACAGGTGCTATTTTACTTACAATACCAACCGTGTATTCAATCACATACAACCACAAATTTCAGCCGCTAATCATCCCTTTGACAAATATTTGCATTTCAACAGTATTTGTATGATTTGTTTGATGTGCGAGCTTTTATTTAACTATTTGCTAAAGACTACTGAATGCAATTGTGCGCAAATCTGTTGAACGTACTCGCGGATGTGAATTCAATTTCACAGCGCAGCGGTTGTCTTTTTCAGTCTGTTAAGGTCAGCTGACTCTGTAGCGTGACATTCAGAAAGCCCAACAAACACATAGGTCAAGGTTCACTGGCAGAAAAGGAAAAAAAAGAAGCCACTGCTATCGTTCATCGTAAGAGTGCGGCGAGTGTAACAGGACAGAGGGAGCCACAGTATAAGCATGTCCTGTGCTAATGCCTTGCTCCTGACAAGATATGAAAGAAGTCCATTTATTTTTGAATTTTTAATTGAATTAAGTACATATGGCTGGCTGCCTCTGCACTGTGCACTACAGGACAACCATGGGTAATTTAGTCTCAGATGCGTACATGGTGGCTGAGGTGAGTATAATAGGATACGTAGATAAACTGGTAACATAAAGAGCCGTCTATTGCATCTAAATGAAGAAGATATGTACAATGCTGTGGGGCTCAAGGAGCCAAAATACAACAGACACATGCAGTTATTAGAGGGAATCTCAGACACAGGCAATATACCTTTGAGGAAAAGAGCCGGAGGAGCTATTGTCCATACAGGAAACAAAGAGAATGTGGAATTGAAAGAGAGTCACACAAAACAAGGAAGCAATCAATGTAGGAAAACAAAGAAAATAAAGAAAGGCAAGAGAATGTCAAAAATAACAGTGGCATATACTGTCTAACGTAAATGGGGAGAAATACCATTTAGAGACATATTACATACAAACACAGAGGAATGATGCATGACACAATATATCTGACATGCACTTAAACAATGATCACCTTATTTGAGTTAAACTGGTGATTTATTAAACACCGAACAAAGGTTAAATAGCTATATGTAGATATTTAGCAGAATTATTGTTTTGGCATTTGTGTTCATGCATTAGGCCCCAGAATGTCTTCCCTGATAGTACCTTAAAGTTAGCATTTTTAGAAAAATATAACTAAATTGAACTTAAAAAATAGTTTTACATGGTTTTAAACTGCTTCTAGGATGTCATACAGGTATTTCTTCATCTTTCAAACTATTCACGAAGATCAAAAGCTGCCTTTCCTTGCACCTTGGCCGATCACGCCAACCCAGTCCATCCCGTCACTTCATTATTCATTCATTAATTCATCTAGTCAGTTCCTATAGCAACACCTTACTTAGAGAAATTAAATATATGATCACTTACAGTAAGTGCTGTAATAGGGAATAGAGAATAGTCCATCAAAAATAACCTTGTTTGAAAAGAAATATACATAGTATATATTTATTCCACTTGCTTCCTATATGTTTTGCTATAATACATAAAGAATATCAATATGCTATTTCAGCTGTGCTTCACATAAATCGAATATCTGCTCCTATATTTAGAGACAGCAACAACCAAACTCTTGCTCCAATGAAAGCCTAGCATGGCTGAGACCACTATGATGGACCATAGTCACATGACATGATTACTGTGGTAACAGATGTGTGGATTAAGGACAGGTCTGAGCTGACAGCACATGACCACAAGGCCACACTGTAGCCAAGCTCTCTCAGGATAACTGAGAAATACTTGTGCGATAGCTCTCTCTGGGGCTTATCCCTATTCTGTAATGCACTGGCAGAGACGGAGATTGAGGGAAAAAGCATGGGGCACATTTAAATACATAGTGCAGCTGTGTGGAATTGCAATCCTTGACCCTTCACCTAAATACTGCACACAGCATACAATATGCTAGGCTACAAGAGGCTAGATTGGAAGGTCATAATCACATGAAGATGCTGTGTTGGTTTTTTTAAACTAGAGATAGCCCATAACCCATAACCGTCAAAAATGAGAACATCTAAATGTGCGATTCGTTTCGATGCTCACCGGATTTTTCTTCTTCTTGTCCTTTTTTGCACTGGGCTTCCTGTTGCTGACAAAGTAGTGCAGGGTGCCGTACTCTATGAGCGCGGCAAAGACGAAGATGAAGCAGACGGAAACAAAGAGGTCCATGGCGGTGACGTAGGAGACTTTCGGGAGCGACTTTCTCGCTATGGTACTCAGTGTGGTCATTGTCAGTACTGTGGTGATGCCTGGCAACAAGCAGAGAGGAGATAGCAACACAACATTAATAGTCAACTGTTATGTATACAAGCCAGCCTATGCTATCTCTTGGTTCAATCACATACATCACTACACCAACCACCTAAATAATGCTAAAAGTATGAAAATTAGTGAAGATCATTAAAATGTACGTAGCTAGAAACTTTATATTTGTTTCCATGTTGTTCTTTTTGTCATTACTTTGGATAGCGTCAAGATAGATATTAAACACATGTAACCTCTTTGTTACTGCGTTAACCTTAAGACAACAATTGACGTTAAACACACCCGTTTGTCATTTTTAATGGTATCTCCCAGTCTACTTGATCTGCTACTTCTTAACACTGTTGTTTAATTGTATTGTTATTCACAGAACAATATACATTAAATGAACAAGTCATGGCTCAGTTTCATTTCAAACACTCTAACTCTACACTATATGGTGGGCGTCCATGACGGAGACACGCTTTGCCCTTCCTCTATGCTGGGCATTCTTTCACATTGAGCTGTCTTCCAACCCTACAGTACAGTACTCTGACATACTACGTCTCCACATGTGCCATCTGGTCATATCTCTCTCTCTCTCTCTCTCCTTCTCTCCCGGCGGTGAGGAAGCGCTTTACAAAGTGCGCTGATACAACAGCATCAACACGCTAACAACGCAGGACGTTGCTCATCAGGCGAGCAACCAACTGAGCCGCCATCCCTCTGCATCTAACAGACGACAAGGGGACCTACGCTGTCAGATAGCAAATAGGCAGTGCCTTTTGGACGTTGCTCACGTTGAGCGATTTTTATACTTTCCTCGGTGGCGTTGGAAGGATTAAGAGTTATGTCATTGCTACAAAATCCATTTTTCCTAGCCAACTGGCTTGAGTGTTCCTCCCCCGCTATCTTTTCTCTGAGCAAATTAAGTTATTTGGCTCGCGGTACAACATTTGGCAGGTAATTAATAGCGTGGGCATGTTTATGGAAAATGGCTCTGTGAAGAGTCAGGCACATATTTTAACTAGAGACAAAGCCGCCTCGTGACTAATAATAACTGTCCATGTAAGGGCTGCGGTACGCCTCGTGACGGATGTAGGCGCAACGCGGGTAAACGCGGCAGAAGAGACCATCCTTCCTTTTACATTCAGCGATGCCCACTAATGATCTCACCAGCAGGATATGAGGTCACAGTGTGGAGCCTTAAGGGTCCTCTGAGATGCTGACTAAGGAATATTTAACAGCATCCCTTTAGGATACTAAGGACAAGTTAAAAACATGACACATTTCTTTGAAATCCACACATGATGAAAAAATAAAAAAACTTTTCCTTTTTGATGCACAACCCTTCCTGATTGTGTGTGTGTGTGCATGTGTGTGCGTGCGTGTGTGTGTGTGTGTGTGTGTGTGTGTGTGTGTGTGTGTGTGTGTGTGTCTGTGGCCACCTGTCTATACATTGCTGAGGCATCATCTCTGCTGTATTGCATAATTAATGCCTCATTAAGGCATGCATAAAAAACATATGTGCCCGGAGAGGCCCTGCTAATCAAGATGGACTAGATTCCTCTGCAGCCATCCTCTCTGAGGAGCAACTCGGAGGGAGGATGGGACAAATAACAGAAGTAAAGGGAAAACAACACAGTTTGACCACAAGGGCCTGCTTCTGTGTTTGGAGCGAATGGGGAGTCATTATGGAACGGTTGCACAGTGAATCTCCCCTCAGCATTTGTGTATGCTTGGTGGGCTATCGTGGATGAATAATACAATTAAAGGGGGTGAGAGGTTTCTCTTACATGCCTTCTCAGCGATTATAAAAGCAAAGGGGTCGGAGAAGACAAAGTAAATACTGTAGTATACAGCAAAGAAGTAAATACAATTTGTGGTTATTAGAGTTTATACTGTGAACTTGAAGACATTGTGTTGAGGTTAAAATGAGTTTCTAGTGCCAGCGCTGGTTGGTGAGAGATGAAAACAAACTATCTGCAGGATGGGGTCAAAACAACTCTCACATCAAGGAGATGCTCTTTGCAAGCGTACCTAAGGATGTTCTAGCCGGAACGGCGTCTTTGTTGATCCAAAAGGAGACCCAGGAGAGGACAACAATCAGTGTGCAGGGTATGTAAGTCTGTATGGTGAAGTAGCCCATTCTCCTGCTCAGGTCAAAAAAGACCGTCAGAACCACGTAGTCTCCTGGAGAAAGAGGGAAGGAAAGGAGAGGGAATGTACAGTACAAAGATCACTTTCAGAGACAGCAAACGCCTGTATGATGATGACACTGATCAAATATATAGAACAACTGTAGACTAGAGAATGCCCAAGGAATGTAAACATAGCATCTAAATGATGTATCCAACTTGTATTGTTACTGTCTGAATATCAATAAAAGAACAACAGGTCACCGGGCTGGATTCAGGATAGCATGTCAATAGTTAGCAAGCGCTTCATCACAACACAGCCATCTGATTAGCAGCTATCCCTATTCTGACCCCCTGACTGTGGCAAATGTTACGGGAGCAAGAGGTTGATGTTAGCCATGATCACACTGAGTCAACCCTGACTATCTGCTGCTGATGGCTCCTGTGTAGTAGTACAGATGTATGCACAAACACACACACACACAATGTCTGTCTGTTCGGACAAATGCCAACAATGCTGTGTTCTGCAGTCTGCACATCTGCCTGTGTGTGGGGTCTGTGGATTTAATGGCCTCAGCTCAGTGTGTGATTGATTTAAATCACACTTAACTCCACCAGTGTCAAAAACCTCCCTCAAAGCTATGGCATGTGCCTGTATTTGCAGGGCATGCATGCAGTTGGTATCTCAGCAGTTTGTGTGCGGCTGAGTTTTATGTTTGAAGGCATGCTAAGACAAGGCAAGAGCTACGAAAGTTGTGGCTCATGTGTATTCATGAAAAAAAAGAAAAAACAATCTAAAAGAAAGTTTATAAAAACGGTAATTCTTCAAAACAAACAAACAAAAAAGTTACCTGTTTTTCTTGTTTTAAAGGTGTTTAAAGTTAGTTAATGGGTATGCGAATTAGATACAGCCCAGCCAACACTAACTTAAGGCAATTAAATAAGTTAAATAGAGTAATAATCAAACCACATGCATTTCAGACCTAATAATAAGTACTTAATATCTCATAATAATATCCATCTAATTGGAGATACAATTTTGGTTGCTTAATAAGCTTGATGAGATCTAAGAATCTGTTTCAGTAAGTGGTAAAGCTAATTATAAGACAAGCATTTAAAGGAGTCCATATACGAGAATGGACTGTTCTTAGAAATTATTGAGAAAGTGCATTTAAGCATTTTTTTTAAACATTTGTTGAACCTTAATCTTCATCCATTTTGTAAGAATGTTTTCTTGTGAATCCTGTCCCTGGTATGTTATCTCACACAAACATATGCAAAACACATTGCTGCATGTAGCGTTTGAACAAACACCAAAGGCAACATCTGCATATTATCTGTTTGTCTTTGATTAAGATAAATATTGCAGGTTGTGAATAAAAATAAAATGACAGAAAGAAAGAAACATAGGTTTCTCTGTATCTGTGTCTATATAGTTGTCTGCGAATTGCCTCACTGAGCGTTTGGACCAAAAGGCTACGCAATATGTCCCAGCATGCACCTCTGCACAACAAGCCACTGATAGCAACATTTAATATACAGAGGCTACTGACATCACTCACATAGCTGTTCATACTGCTACCTGCTGATGCAGGCATTTGAGCAGCATATTGGAGCACACACCGCATAATTCTGTTAGGGAGACACATTTACACATTTAGCCTGTTCTCGGGGGGCCCACAGCTCTGTGTTTTGTTTTTATTAACACCGCATTAGCAAGAGTCTAAACTTTCCCACTGCCAAACACTTTTGACAGATTAAAATAAATGCAAGTAAATATATTTATTTCAGCTTGGTCAGCAGTGCAACGGCGCTTCACGTTTCCTCACACTCTTAATGATAACAGGCTTTTTGACCGTCAGGGCTCACTAGCCCATTGGCTGGTGTACGACACTCCAGCAGTGTGTCTGATAGCTTGTCTGCCACTTTCATTGTGTGCTGCATTGCTTGCCAGTTATACACTTATAGCAAATGTTACCGACCAGTGCCTTGCCTTGTGACAGACTGATGTATCTGTATCAGTTAACCAGCCATTACAGTTCTATACTAATGTCAGGTCCTTACTAATGACTTCCTGATCCTATGCGAAAAAAAAATGTCTTCCAGTTTCCTTTGTTGTTTAAGTGCTGGGTTCAGATTAGGATTTTGTCTCGCCTAGAGCAATTCATTTTTTCCTCAATGTAAACAACTATTGATCAATCGAAAAAACATATCAAATTACAGATACAAGCATTGACTGTACATGCATATTACTTTACTATACGTATGCAAGAGGGCACGCAAAGTCCAGTGATTTATACTGTATTAATTGGCACCCATGGAATGCCTCGTGTCCAATCAGATTTACTTGGTCGAGCCAACTGTTGTATAATGAGAGTCAATGATTTATGACGAGACAAGTGGCAGTTGCAAGCCAACTAGGTGGGGCGAAAATAAACTTCATGCAAATCTTGAGCGATGCAACACAGCCACCACCAATGGGAGTGAAGGAAACGCGACACATGCTTCTGAAACAAAAGATCCACCCCATAAGTAACCACACACGTCTCACTCGTCTGTCATCCGTGTGAACACGTGGTTAGTGTACATGCAGTCATTTTTGTATTAATGCAACTTACTTTAGACTGTGATGTATAAACCTCACTTGCAAATGTGACGATGAGAGGGGCGTAAATACCATGGTTTTTCATGTAATATAATGGGAATCTAATCTGAATTACAGCCCCAACAAAGTGACCTCTACACCTCCAAATGGTCAGATTCAGAACTCTACCAACTACCCTGTTTGCTCCAGGCTAAATCCAAGCTAACCTAATTCAGAACCCAATTATGTCTGACCTTGCCATTGCTTTCAGCAATTAGCTAATGGGGTGGTTGACCCTTAAACAGCAATTCAAAAGTCGAACTTTACCAGGAATAATAGGTTAATGGGCTAGCTAGCCCTGCCAAATCAAACTGGTCAATTTATAGCTGAGAAGTCAAATTGGATCACCAAAGAGTCAGTTTAATTACGTACAATGAAGGGAAGATCATGGTAAATGGTGACATATGTTTGATATCATGTTTAATACACATTAATAAAAGTGTGTATTCTGAATGGCACCTCTATTACAGTAAACTGTTTTATGTTGGAAGACAATGATTTTGTTTTGTGATTAACATGTTAATAGTAAGACAATAATCATGAATTTAAGTTTTAACAATGTAGTCCAACATAACACAAAAGCAGTATTCACAATATAGTCCAACATAACACAAAACATATACACAAAAGCAGTCAAAAAAGTTTGGTGGAAAACCTGTGACCAATCAGCATGCAGCAGAGACGTTTGTTCCTTTTGGTGATTGGGCGACGCACCATCAAAAAGGGAAAGCGATTTCAGCATGGCTGACAATCGCCTTGCCGCTCTCATAGACATTCATGTTAAATATCTTGAAATACCAAATGCAGGCTCTGCAATGCATGCTCTATGGCTTCCGGGAGTACTTGCACTAACGTGTTTACATCATACACAATGTGCGTAGATATCTGGCAGTGACGTGCGTTGTCTGTGCAACGGCATGCTCTAGAATGGTTCGTATGCACACATTATGGCTCGTGTCTCATCTGTTCTGTCGACTCGCAAAGTAAGTAAGTAAAAATTCTATTAATTGGTAGGACTGTCTAGTGTAGGGCTATTCAACTCTGGTCCTGGAGGACCGCACCCTGCATGTTTTATAGCTCCCCCTGCTCCAAAACGCCTGATTTAAATGAATAATTAGGATGCGGCCCTCCAGGACCAAAGTTGAATAGCCCTGGTAGTGTGTACTCTATACATTTGTGCTTCCATAACCATTTTAAACAATATCTAAACAAAATTCAATCCATGTTGTGCATTCCTTAGAAGCACGGTAGCCGTAGCCTACCGGTACTACTGTAAACTTTAGAGAGAGCGAGATTGATCAGCATTTTGCTGCACCTAAAATATCATAACAGCTGAATCAGACAAATCAGATAATCAGATGAATTAATTTATTTTCATTAGCTAACGTGTGTTTTGTAGCCTATTAGCCATTTGATAAAAGACATTTGATTAAACTGTAAAGCAGACATCTTTTCTGCTTGTTTAGCCTATATGTTGCTATCCCGGGGGTATGTAGGCTAGTGGTATTGCAACACTAGTGACGTGACAAGGAAAACTAAAACAAGAAATTGTAGGATACAATGCAATGTGTCATGAGCTAGTTGACTTAAAGCTCTGGTAAGCCATTGCACTGTCAAATTCACCATAGGCTATATCTCATTGGACTGCTGGTTGCCTGTTCTTTGTGCTGGATAGAATCTGATGTTTGTTCACAGCCCTGGCTCTGTAAATAGTAACACAAAAAAAGTGGTGCAGATCGCACCACACAACAACATCCTAGCCTTTGCAATGGGTTTTCAGTGTGTGGCGGGCAGAGCTTCTAACAGCAGATCAACAAGCTTTCTCTAGAATTAGATACCTTTAATTGCCCACCTGGAGACATTTGTCAGGAGCTGTCACTGGCATGCAGAGTAGTTATATTGGTGCTGTAGCGGTTTAGTTTGGCTATGTTATGGGGAACTTGTTTTATTACAAATGTCTCCGACATTTTGAAATCCACTTTCTTTTACTGTTGTTTGTAGGATTTTTATTAGTGTCACACATTTTCATGCCTGTCAGTTTGCTGTGAACACCTAGTCAATGTAATCTGTGGAATGCAATAGCAACCTGGCAGAAATGAGAATTCATCCTAAAACTGTGTTCATTCATTTTTTTGAAATGGAGAACATATGGAACAAAATAACACTCCGTTTGCGGGGAGAACCATCTCCTTTCATCAGTGGTACTGATACTGAAAACACTGCAGTTTTATGTAATAAAATATAATATGTTTTATGTAATAATCTTTAAGATTTATATAGCGCAAAAAATAAATAAAAGTGTCTCTACCTCCAATCGACAAAGCGCTGAAACAACAGACTTTGTCAGGGGATGTTGACTGTGCGATGGCCATGCATTATTGCAGTAGCGCCACAGGCCTGGTTTGTGGCAAAGCAACATGAGAAATGCTGACCAGGAGTAAAAACTGTCACACGCGAATATCATTCATTTGGCAGCCGTGCTGCAAATTGGCCTGGATACGGACGGAGGGGAGAGACCTGAGGCGCATGTTGGCCGCCCAATAGCAGGAGACAAAGCAAAGCACAATGCTAGACCAACTTGACAAGCTGTCCTCCACCAGTGTCAGGGTCATGTACATGAGGTGACAGTGGGCATTATTGTATGTGTGCGTGTCACTCACTTGGATTGTCCATGCTAATGACCGGGGTAACGCCGGGTCAACAGTACTTACAAGTGTGGAGAATGTTAACTTGCCATTTCCCGTGACATGTCTGCAGGCTGTGTGAGTGATTAACTGGTGACCATGGCTACTGCCGATGTTCTCACCCAAACTGTGGTGGAGAGACGCCTGCACTAAAATTGTCACACAGACATCTGGAGTAACTACAGTAACACCATATTTGATTAAGCATAAGATAGCTTGTCTTGTAAAAATGCATGTACATTTGAATGCACAATGATGCAGTATCAGTATCTGCTTTCTCAGACCCTCTCTAGAAATCATTATACTTTAAAAAAAAAAAAAGTGCTAAATAGTGGTGGAATGAAAAATAACATCTCAAAAAAGGAAAGTATAGAATAACTGGAATGACTTAATACCAAGCCTCCCGGTATTCAGATGAACAGGCTGTCTCTGCCTTCTCTCTATACTACATGTCGCAGATTAACCAGTCTAAAAATGATTTCATTATTCCTCATTCACACACTGAGAAGATATTCACACTTGTTATGTAACCGCCAAGTTCTAAAATATTTCACTCTTTGCTGGCTTTAAAGGCATTGTTGTTCTGTGTTTTTCCTTCTTTTAGAGATGTAAAAGTAGTCATATTTGTTTCTGTATTTCAACTGTATAACATGTCGAAGTATTTATATCCAAATATTGACACCAATGTATGATAACACAAGTCCAAGACAACTTATTTCTAGTACCATCCCTTGTCACATACCCCAAACAATGAATTCAAACCCTTTTCTTTTTGAATAGGATCTTTTTTTTATGACTCAAAATGATTCAGTCTCCTGTTAACACTGGATATGTCCTATGCTGTTATTTAAATAAATAAACAAACAAACACATACATTATACACAGAGAATTTGATTTGGCAGTGGTGTAACACTGCAGTTGTTAGTGGATGGAAGGTTTCAATAAACCATAAATCAAAAGGTATACAGCCATATATCCATAATACAGACTTTAATCGTTTGGCAAAACTGATCATTCATGCTGGTGCCATAATTCCACAAGGTTAGCAATGCAGTGGCAGTGGAAAAGAAATAACATAGCGCACACCTTCTCAATGCCTGAAATGATTATGTGCTGAACTGTAATGTGTGATGTGACTAGCTTGGCGTCTCAAAATGGTATTGATATTGATGTCTTGTTTTAGTTTTATAGAATTGATGTCTATTGCAACAATATTGTGGTCGCACCACTAAAATATGAATGTATTTCAGATGTTCATTATCAGGTAGACAGTAAGTACAAAAGCTATTTCACAGCTGTGTCCCTATTGATTGTCAGACAGTGCTATTCTGTCTTTATGTCTGTGTTAAATCACAGAATAAACTTTTGGACATATGTTTAAGGGTTCTAACAATCAATTTACTAAGCACCATGCATTTTAACAAAGTCCGTCCAATAAAACGCTGAATGTAGTTTTGCAACCTCTGATTCATGGCATGTCACCTAAGTTAAAGCATTTGATTAAACAAGGTCCACATGTACAGTATACTTAAGAATTAACAAAGATATAGTTCCATTCTATATATTGGATAATAAAGCATATTAATAATACATGTTCTACATCCTTGAGATTAACATATGGTATAAATTACAACTATGTAATCTAGCGATGTACAATGAGTGTAGTTACAGTTTTCAGGAGCAGGCATCGGTGAGACATCTTGCTCAAGGACACATAACATACAGTAGGCCAGACATGTTATGGATCAAACCATTGACCTTTAGGGTGGGTGTCGACCACCAAAACCACTAGAATGTTCTGCCTGGAAATAATTACGAAGAATAGCCAGCAACTAGGTGGTCATTGCAAAATAGTGCTAATCTAAAGACTGTTCTGTATTGCTTTATACATTTGGTATTCAACAAGGACATACAACAACTGCCCTACTGTGCTCTGTTGTTATGTGTTCTATTAGCTGAAAAACCTCCGACGTTGATGCAGTAGAATGTGAGACCAATTAGACGAGAGAAAATAATACAGCAGTCTAGTGTGAAATGTGTTAGGAATGTATTGAGGCATGAAGGTCATGCCTGCTAATACTGCCCCACAGTGCAGTATTAACTTTGAACCAACTCCATCCCCTTTAAGCCAAGTCCCATCTATCTCAACAGGATAACGAGTGGAGAGACAATTAGGCAAAGTCCAAATGTGTGTCTGTGAGTGTATGTGTGTGTGTTTGTTTGTTTATGTGTGTGTGTTGAGGATGGCTGTGCAGCTTTTCTGTCAATATCTCATTTTTTAAATCCACAAAGTCACAGACTCACAAAGTCTTGCTCACATGCTTGGAAAAATGGCATTTAAATAGCTCATTAGCCAGCAACAGAATACATCTGGATTTGGTATACCATTTTATCCAAAACAATAATGTTTAATGTTTGTAATATACTGTAATTGCAAGGAGCATTTTGCATTTCAAAGCCCCTTCCATATTGGTTGAAATATTTGAAAGTGATGGACTCTAAAAGTGCTATAACGTGTCACACTGTATTGTTAAAATGTCATCTTTACCTGCACCGGTAACATAATATTGTCTTACAAAGGTACAATATGCTAGCAGGGTCTGACAACTGTTTCCAAAACATCCGACAAAGAGTTCCTCTCTAGATCTTTGCAGAAACATGGGCCATGAACCTGTGTTAGTTTTGAGGGGGCAGTAGTTGTCCCCACTCTGTTACTTTGCCCGTAGTGTTCAATAGTGGTGGGCATGTCGCTCGAATCGGGGAGATTGCATTGCACTGTAGACAAAGCATGTCACGTCAATTGTGTACAGAACTGTAGCTTATAAGAAGTAGCAATGCTCAATGTGCAACATGCCAAATATAATCTAAGATAACGTCTTCAGTTATAATATACCATGAATTTACGCCAACAATCTTATTCATGTAAAAAACTATTCTTCCTCATTGCATAACATTATGTGTAGAAAACATGGCTTTGTTTTTTTTAGATTTGCCTCCCTTTTGCACAGTTTGTTTAGATGTCATGGTTGTCATGGTTGATGGTAAAATACTTGGCACAGCAGGGGTCAATAGCTTGCATCATTTTACAGCACATTTCAGCATTATTTCCACTGGGCCCTATCTAATTCCTACACATTGCAATATACTGTATACATGAATGTGAATAATGATTTATTTTGCATTGTGCTGCATAGCTTCTCTTTCTCCCTGTGAAAAATGAGCGGAGGTAAAAAAAAACAACAATTTCACAGGTAAGTACACTGATACAGTAATTCTCCCCTGCTGTGTCTGCTGGTCTGCCTGCCTGTCTCCGTTTGTCACTTTTCCTCTCTATCTTCTGTATGTTTCACCCTAAGCTCAGCCTATATTCCTCAGCTGTGCACCACAGGAGCCTCTCAGTATGCAGCATACAGTGTATATATATATATATATATATATTTATATATATATATATATATATATATGGCCGCTGAAGAGGAACACATGCATCTTATTTTCTCAAAGCAATCTCGTTTCCTGTGGCCTGGTGTTCCAGGTGTTAATTACTGCCTTATTAGGCTGTCAGATGAGAGAGAGAAAGAGAGAGAGAGAGAGAGAGAGAGAGAGAGAGAGAGAGAGAGAGAGTGAGTGAGTGAGTTGAATGGTGATTCTTGTGAGCGGGCGTGCAAGGGAGAGGCGCAGAGAGGGAGGGCCAGACAAAGTGCCCAGCTGGGACTGTGAGTGGTGCTACTGTAGGGCATGAGGCCCAGCGGCATGTTGGAGGAGATGGGCCAACAGCGACAAGTGTACATTGGTATTTAACTCCACAAAAGTGGGGATTTGGGCTGAGTCAGAGCCTTTATCCCCCCTCCCGCCCATCACAACTACAGTATCACAGCAAGGGGAACGGTGGGAGAGAGAGAGAGAGAATAAAGAACGCTACAATATAAAGGTCAAGATGCATCACATCTCTCCGTCCGTTTACATAGATTTCTCTTCACCGATGCTGATGGGATCATCGGTCCCGCGGCACAAGAAAAGGCTACAACATACAGCAGCTGGTGTTAAATGTTGTCTTTAATTACACAAAGTACTTAAATATATTGCATTTGTATAGAACTGTTCTGAAAGCAGTATTACACTGGAGGTTGTGCTGTCGTTGGCCAATGTTGCCACAGCATTGATTGTCGCTAGGGGAACTCAACCTCGACCTTTCATGTGATATTGCATAAACTGTGTGCGAGTGTGTGCGCGCATGTGTGCAATTCCTTCCAATAATCTGTGTGTGTTTTTATTGCACTATGGGTTTTCATAAGTATTATCTCATCATTCTGACTTCTTTTGAGAATCCCAAAAAACTATGTTGCTATTATTGATTGTGAAAAAAGAAATTAATAAATCTCCTTTCACACAATATGTTCATGTTTTCACTGGTGTTTCATTTGATTAGGGATGTATTGTCTCAGTAACAATAAAAAAGCCTTTGACATTTTTGGCTTATTGCTGCCTGCCTCTCCAACTTCTCTTGATTAAAGCAGTCAGCCTGTGACAAGCATTCTTGCCTCCCGGCATCATTTTCAAAAAGAATTCGATAACATCCCCTTTAATTTGCTTTGGATTTCTTATATTAAGCCCATGTGCACCAGACACATTACCACACCTCCACCATGAGATTTCACAAACCTCCTGACACCAAGACAATATTGCCACATGCTTATCACCTCTCTGTAAGTGAATTCTCTCAGAGGAATAGTTATCTGTCTGTTATTACACATATGACATAGGGCCTGATTCTGGAAACCATGTCCTGGATTCATCAAGCCAAACTCTTAAAAAATATTTTAAAACTCCAAATTACAATGAGCTGAAGAACTAATCAAAATGACAAATAAATCAAACAAATGAGCTAACAAACTAACAATTAAGCTAACAAAGAAGTTGAAGAGTCAAGAATAAACAAACAAATAATTTAATGAGAGCAAGACGATACTAAATAAACTGAATGACTTTGGTGTGTTAGTGATATGACAGGACCACACTAAAGACCTTCTGTATTTATTAGAAGAACCCTCAACAGCATATGTCCTTTATGTAACTACGATTATTGTATTTATGTAGGAATTTAAAAAAACAGTGTAAAGTGCTTTGCAATCTGTAAAAGTATCAAAATTGTGAGTTCCGCAGCTTCTTCTCCATTATCACTCATTTTACCCTCCAATTTCAACCCCGCCAAAATAATAATCTGGAAACTGCGGCGCTCTATAATGGGAGACAGAGGATGTTCCCCTAGGCTTGATTCACTCACAGCCAATCACACAGGCTGAAGCACACAGACAAACTGAGCATGTAAAAGGTCACCGAGAATAGCTCTCAGTAGCAAAAGTTCCCACTCGTATACGCACACAGAGACACGTTTGCGCAAAAACATTCATGCAAGCTGCAGTGCAGGGGTCACGTACTTATGAAGACACTGAACACAGACGCACATTCTAGCTAATAGCTAATTAACCAGTGTTCTGCTTAAACCCCTCCATGGTTTACCGCAGAGAGTTGTGTATAGCTGAAGAAAGAATGTTGGTAAATGACATTGATTCTCGTCATGCTTGGTAGGAAAGGCTATTTCACTTCTAAATTATTTTTGTTCAACTCATTTATCCTGTTAATGTGCTCAGAAGAAGGGCAATGCAAGAAGATGCATCGCTTAAGTAATATTTATTTGTCTAATGTTAGCTAGCTGTATACAGATAAAAAAAGCATAATTGGTATTATCTTGATAAATTGCTAAATCAAATTAGAAATCAAATGATCTATCTATGATACCTAATCAGAGTCCATCGGGTTTAGAGAATTCTTACTAAGTTGTATTGTACTGTATATTGACTTCAAATAAATGTAGTTCTTTAAAGAAAAACAATAGGTTTAATTAACATAGAACCTAAAGTACTATCTCTTAATCAGCCATATGATCTAAAGATGAAACGGCATAAATACGTATTTCATATCACAATTATAGTGACCAAAATTATTGTGGTCAACAGTATCATCATGGTGTTGTTCAAATGTGCTGAAATCCTTCAAAAAGTATTGCTATACTGCACACACATACTGTAGATTATTTTACCAGGTTTCATATTAAAAACCACTGTTACATGCATAATATATGTATAGGGAACTATTACAATGCTATTTGCTCAAGAAATAAACCTCCATTGCATTGCATGGTCATGCAGTGCTATTAGTACATATTATTATGCATGTTTTAGGACAGTACTCAGACAAGCAACAACGTTACATGCGTACAAGCACTTCAGTACATGGTGTGCAGTGGGCTGAAGGCTGAAGGCATTCTCTAGGGCGCTGTCAGTGTCTACACTGTCTTCATTGACACAAACCAAACCCACACTGCATGCTGCTCCTCATCTCAGAGGCTGTTGATAACTATTGTTTAAGCTGGATAATATTCACCGCATGTTTTTCAAAGTGTATCTTCAAACATGAGTATAATAATAATTCAAGTTTGAAACGATAATAACCATTGGGAAATTACGATACACTTCCCATCATTAGTAGTTATGATGCCTGCTGCTCTGTATAGGCTGGCAGGCTGCCACATGCAAAATTAGGTCAGCAATAAAGTTACTAGCCTACCTCCGCTAGAGTCTCTCTCTCTCTCTCTCACTCTCTCTCTCTCTCTCTTTGTCTCTGTCTCTCTAAAATCTAGCCAGTCATTGTCCTTCCAAGCCCTTCCATGCTGCTTGCGTGTGTGTGTGCCCAGGTACAAGGCTCTTGGGCGTCCCTGATGGGAGTCGCTGATGTGACCTGACATGTAGAGAGGCTGAGCTGCTTGCTAGACGTCGGTTAAGGGAGGAGGTGCAGGGCAGCAAGCAAATAGAAGCAGACGTGGCCTGTGCACGAACCTATAACAAGAGCACAGCCGAGCAGCAGATGGCAGGGTGTCCTAACCCCACTGCTTTGATTCTATTGCTTTTATCATTTGAGCGTGCTCATTTCTGACCCATGTCACGATTTTATACATTTTCCTGTTACCTTACCTGGCCCGGAACTGGCCAAGTCAAACTGTAGTCAGAGCTGTTATTATGTATTACAATTCAACTCTTCATTTTGGACTGGTCATTTTTATTCCTAATAAGGCCAGATCTAAGGCATAGTCTGGAAATGTAAGCTATACTGCTTACAGTAGCGTTCTCTGTGTGCGCTTAAAAAATAAGCCGGTACTTCTACACAGCCCTGGCTCCGTAAATAGGAACACAAACAATGTGGGAGTGCCGCTCACAACAACAATGCCCTAGGGTTCACAATGCATTTCAATGTGGGGGGCAGAGCTTCTGAAGGAGTTTGTTTTGATTTGAGCTCCAAGTTAGCAAGCGTTCTCACAGATGAGGGGGATTAACAGAAGATTCTGTCTGACTCGATGCACATCTGAGACGTGTGTGTTTGCAACACACACTTTTCCACTGCAGGCAGCTTCGGGCTGTTATACGGAGGGACGGGGGCGTCTCTAGGCTGTTTTCCACTGCAGCTCATATACTCCTCCACCACAATGGAATCAGAGAGGCTGAAAGGGCCGATTAGGGAGACATTCCTGTAAACAATATGTGCGCCACCTGGGAAGTGCCCTGAGTTGATACAGTGGGAAAGTGCCTACTCTAACTCTAGTAATGCGTGTGGCTGTATGTGGTAGAGGGGTAGGGAAGGGTGAGCGCCCACATACTCTCTGGAGGCAGAGGGCTAGAGAATGTGTGGCCCCATCAGAGTTGCAAACCAGAGAGCAACGCTTGTTTTGACCACATGTGCAATTCCTGACACTATATGTAGGAGTGTCTTTTTAAACTAGCTGTGAATTCATTAGTACAAAAGCAACATGCATGTTGTTAGTTGTATTATATTGTTAAATGTACAAATATACCTAATTGTATTATCATTGTCATTTACCATTTGCCATCATTGTAGACTCTGTGTATTACACTATAGTGAATATCCCTGCATCTTTAGTGTCCCTTCGGGTGTGTTTCTTACAGAATAGGGAGCATTTAAACTGACTAGCCATATAGAAGGCAGCCCCTCCCCTCTCTGGTTGTTTTTTGAGACAGACGCCGTGTTCATGAATGTTGGAGGGTAGATACCCGAATCGACAGGAAGCTAACACAAGAGGTCTCCCTGCTGCAGTCAAGGTTCTCTAGTCTGACAAGAAAGCAGATGGTTATTTATGTAAATGACAGACCAGTGACAAGAGGAAAAGTCTAGAGAACATCAACAATCAGCCTCATTTTCTGCACGGTTTGTATTCGTGTTTACATTTTAAAGGCTCACAAAACAACGTGGAAACAGGACCAGTCATTATGTGTGACAATGCTGCAAACATGCAAACAGTGCCACATTTATGACTGACAATGGACATCAAATTAAATGTCTTTTCCTTTCGAATACTGAAAGTCTAAAGCTGGGCATACACTGTGCGATGAAAATGATCACGGCTGATTGTAGCCCTCACACTGTACGATCAAATCGTCTGTCAAGGCGGTTAAGTCCTCGAGATTTAGGTGCTCACACTGTACGGACCGACCATCAAGACGACCTGGCTGTTCACACTGAACGAGTAAAATAAGCTCGTCGGCCCCTGCGGAAGCTTTTCCATGGCAGGCAGTTCAGGAAAGATGAAGTCAGCGTTTTTTTTGCTAGAAAAGATGTATTTGTATTTATTTCATTACAATAACAGTAAAACTGTGTTCCCGCTGTCCCCCACATTGACAATATAGCCTACAATAAATAGGTTCCGGGAGTCTCCCACATTTAAGTAGCAGCTCCCTGACACCCGCAAAAACAATCTCCCGGAAAAGCAAAATCTCTGGGAAAATTGAGCGAGAGCAGGCGGTAACAGAGAGAAAGATAGCAAGGGAGAGAGAAAGAGAGCGAAATATTTTCGTCTCGGAGGGGAGGTCGAGACAGTCGCGGACCATAGTCGTGGATGGACGACGATGACTACCAGAAATGAGACATTAGGCCTACTCAATGAAAAAGAGTAGGCTAAATAGGTCTACCTTAAAAATAGAAGGAAAAAAAAGTTACTGTCCACTCGTATCGCTGCTTCAACTGTGCGAGATCCTGACGACAGCCGACCAAATTTCTGTCATTGTCAGAAATCAATCCGGTCGTATGTTGGAAGGTCGGGAGCAATATACTGTATCGCTCCTCGCAACCCCCTGTACACGAAAAACGACGTCAGACATGTAGGATTTTGGCCCGACTTCTAATGACTCGTGCGGCTCAGAGATCGGGCCAAAAACGTGGCACAGTGTATGCCCAGCTTAATTCTATAAACGCTGCCAGTTTCACGTAATGTACATAAAAGTTAAGATTTATGTAAGGCTCTTTGATTCTAAAGATGTATACAACCCTTAGAAATATTGTCAATAAAATATGTTAGGTTTGAGCTGAAGGTACAAAGCGTCATGCTACAGAACAGACATACATGTGACTGCATAAATGTACACACACACGTCCCATGTATACCACAGAGGATAGGACATTACAATACTTTACGATGGGGTTGTGGCAAACCCCCATACTAATTGCTTCCCTCCTGATGGCCAAAGTGAAATAGTGTTGATCCCATTTATACAATTGCGTGGGTCCCATTTATGACCTATGGAAAACACACATCTCTAAAACGAGTATTAACATAGCTTGCACGTGATATTTACAGTGGGTCTCCTACTGTAACCCAATTGTTCACATTCCATCATCTCCAGGCACAAGAATGGATTAGCGGATTCGCAGTGAGCACAGAATACACTAATTCGCATGCTAGCTATGTCTGCCGCATGCACTCTTGAGGGGACTTTCCAATTTAATTAATGGCTGCTGTTAAAAAGTATCCAGTTCTTAAAAAGCATCCATGGGATGGAGACTTACAAGTGAGCTAATGGCACAGAAACATTTAGCATCTTGTCATTGCTGTTTGTCCAAATGCATTCACAGTGTTGTTGTCTGAATAGGCACCGCACCAACACAGCACACAAAAGTGAGAGACATTTCAGGACAACATCTAACCAAGGTCTCGTCTTTGGACTTACCTGAGACAGTCCTGACGACCTCAGATGTGTTCCTCAGGCCAACGAAAGAGAACTGGTAGAGCCTCCAGGACCGAATGTCCCCAACCTCCACCGAGCTCCTCTTCCACTTGTACACAATCTCCTCCCTGGGGTAGCCATCTGGATTGGACAAGAATAGGTCAGGATGGATAGAAATAGAGGATAAAACAAAACATATATATATTACAAATGTAATGGTAGTTAAATAGCTCAGATTATGTAATGCCTTTCTTTCATCGTTCATCTTTAATTAAGTAAAATCCCACTTGAGGTTATGAGCACATACTGAATAACAGTCATGCACATTTTATTCCACAACACAACCTTGGGTTTGATGTTGCTTTAATATAACAGTTCTATAATTTGAGCAATTAAAGGCAACATAATATGATTTTGTTGTTATGTGGCTTCACCAACACAATTAATTAATTTAACATAACACAATCCAGTTTCTAAGAAACATATTCAACACAATCCGGTCTGATTTTGGTTGGCTAGCTATTCAATGCATTTTAATCTACACATTAAAATAGTCTGTCATGTACTTATCTGTCATGGAAATAAAAACAATCTGAACACATTAACACATTTACATGATTAATGTGCCAGTGTTGATATCGCTAGCCAGTGTCACTTTGTTTTTATTTGGAATTGTCAATGTCTAACAATTCCCCCTAGTGGTTTACATTATAATGTCATATACTGTAAAATATATATTACACTTGGAACAAATGAAGTAAAAATTAAACGTAATCAGCAGCTACACTAATTAAACATGACTATTGCAGTGCAATACTCATTGCATGCCCATATCAAATCAAATGAATAGTAAATAGCCCAAAAGGAAGCAGACTTAAAGTTGGCACAGGAAGCCCCTCACCCTCCCTATCAAAACATAAATAAAAGTAATAATATTTAAATAATTAATTAATTAAATATTTGTATGAACACCCGGCATAGTTGACTCCTCATTAGCATTGTTCATTCGTGACTCCTAAATCATCTCCTGGGAGAGCACCATTTGTCTTCTGTCTGAAAATGCCATTGATTGGCTCATTTCACAGATTAGTTTTTAATTGGGTCTCTAAAATGGCAGGAGCTATTCCTTATGGCTGACAATGCACAAACAGTTTTTGGCTGACTGGTGTATTTCTAAGATTAATACTTAAAATACTCTGCCCGCCAATATCTAAATTGCTATTACGGCAGGAATGTCCATTACAAACAAGATGTTGTAAATATAATACTTAGTACTGCAGTTCGCAAATACAGGTGCTTCCTCCAATAATGTTTTACCTAACAGGTTTTGTTAGTAAGAGTTGTTTTTTTTAGATATAGCCACACAGGAAACAACATATCACTGTGAATCTTGACAATTAAGGCAGGGTCAGTCATTTTCAACAAAGCTTGCTAAATTCGAGCTCATATCAAAACAATATTCCCCCCGTGCCCACACATCAAAATGCACTGTGAAACAAAGCGTAGTGTTATAAACAATAATTCAGCTAAGAGTCGTCGTTGTTGTCTTAATGAATATATTTAATGCAAGCATGGCCATGGAGAAGACACGTACAGCATGCGTTGTAGAAATGCTTCTGACTTAGTTGAGACACATACAAACATTTATATTGTGACAGAATGGATAAGGGTGTCTTTGGAACAACAAGGAGTTTACATGACAACAAAGGGTCTGTTTACGGCGGTACTCACTCACGATACAAGAGGATAATAGCCACCATGAAGTAGACATGCCAGAGGGGCTTACAACTTAACATAACACGAAGTAAAGGACAGGTCATACGGCCATCTAACATATAACAGAAATTGGCTAAGCTATATAAAATAAATAAGATACATTTTCTTACAGGGCCTCCCTTTTTTGTCCAAGAGTACAACAAAAACATTGATTTACAAACACTGAGTATAAAGAAAAATGTACATATGGCTTTATATTTTGGTACAGACAATAGATGTTGTTTGGTACTTCTTCTAATAGGATATATGCAACTATGTCATCTTTCGATGAGCCGGTAATATTAATAGCGGGGACATGACAGTACTCAGTACTCAAGGTACAGACTTTTGGCATATTTTGACAAATTCAACAGTTGCATAGTTGTTGATGTGTGGCATATTCACACATTACATTGTCAGTGCAACATTATCATTGCCCATGCATTGTAGGGACTCCATAATACATATACATTATTGGAACTATGCCAGGGCCCATATATCAACAAGGTGTTGTTTTGATCTTCGCCTGCTTCTGGAGCACTACTGTCCAAGATTGGATTGGGTCCAAGATTGGGTTGGTGCCGTTGGCTGGGGACATCCCCGTGTACATTCAGCAGTACTTATGTGGGGTTGTACACAAATCTGAAGGGTAGATGCTTTCCGGCATGAAGAGTAGGAGACAGGTTCCAAGAACCTTCAGGCTCCTGTTTTATGGCTGCACGGCATGGATCCCTTGTGGCCTTATCTTCCATATTTGAGGTTTAGCATCTGGGAAGGGCAGAGGCGTAACGCTTGACGGTGCAGCCCACCAGGGCCCGAGACCCTTGGGCCCAGCCCAGCCCAGCATTGTTGTTTCTATGGTTACCTGAACTCCAGTTCTATGAATGAAGCGCTGGCGCTGCTACTAAGCTAACCAATTCCAGCAGCTAATGCTACACACAGTAACTCCGGCCACACTAGAAACAAATGAACAGGCAAAAGAAAGAGGCAAAAGAAAAACTGTATCTATATATTTGAATTACACACATCTTAATTTGGGTGGGATGTCTTTGATCCTTGGGGTCTGCTGGAGACATGCAAATTATATTTTCTCAAGATATCAGTTTATATATCAATCATTGTTATCACAAAACCTTTAAATGTTCATCTTAACAAGGTAGCTCTATGTGTTGTTATGGGCGGGCTGGCACCTGAAGACATTTGGTCTTGTCCTATATTTGTAACGTTTCGCTGGTCTCGCCGGGGTAGGACGACCGGGGAGACGGACCACATCCCCAGTGCCTCACGCCCTCA
>JAODLL010013877.1:0-28533 GCA_026546735.1 Forbesichthys agassizii | reverse complement strand
TATATATATGGCAGTAAACCTGTAATCTTCTTAAGGTTAGACAGTAGGAAATGTCATGCATTTTTCTTAATAAATTCCCAACAATGTGATTTATTTCCAACACTAAATGAAATGTCATTTTCATTTGTCCTGTTTACACAGCTCCTTCTCGTGCATTATTGACAGCACCGTTACCTTTAACAGGGTTTAAGAATTAAAAGATATTAGTTTATTTTTTTCAAAGTACTAATTTAAATATTGCCTGATTCATATAAAACAGAAGCCACTTGAAATATAGAAGATAATATAAAATATATTATGATGAAATTGGAGTTCTGTTTTACTGCCCTCCCTGTCAGTCACTTATCATAAAAGCCTCAAATGTATATGTTAATACACAATAAAGCAACAGTGTTAACAAACATTGTTAAAAGAAGGTTGTCTCAAACCATGCCACTACTAAAACACCCAGTGTTCAACTAGGGACATGTCAATACTGCAATAAAAAGAACCTTATCACTTGTGTAAACATTGGCTGCTATCATTTCAGACTGCCTGGTGTGATTTACAAGGGATCCTCTGCAAATGTCAAATAATAACTGCTCTGGGCATAGGGGATGGTTTCATACGAGCTTATAAGCAATTTGATAAATATCTTAAAAAACTGGTGATCTTTTCATTCCTATTTTTAGTTGTACTATGTGGGTGTGAGAATAAATCTTAGACAGTTATTATTTACTAGACTGGTATTGTCATAGTAGGAGCTCATGTAGTGGCGCTAAAAAAAAAAAACACACAGATTTGCTTATGAACTTATACCTATATAAATATTTAAATAGCACTAAAAATTTGTGTTTCATACACAGCAAATATAAACATTTCTAGTACACCTGGACATATTATACAGCCTGCTGAAAAGGTAGTAAAATATATAGTTGAGGAGCTAAGTGCTGCAGCAACACTCATAAAAAGAAGAGTTCTGAACTAAATTCTTGACACTACATTTCAGCAATGCAGTATAGGCATCATAAACAGATTATTGCAAAGAAAGCCTAGGTATGCCATTACATTATTTTTAAACCTAAAGTTACAAAAGATGTAGGCAGGCCTCCTACAATCTACGAGATATAGCCTAAATTAGGCTACTACGTGGCCAAAGAAATAACTAATGTGTCAGATGGTATGTCTATTATTTGTATTTAAATATAATTAACTCAATTTTCACAACAATATTTAGTGCGATGGGAGATTTTGTTTATAAATCATCAATGCCAAATTCCACTTCATTCAATGTAGGTCCATCGTTAACCGCAAGGCCAACTCGAGCTGTTCACTGTCACTGTTTTAATGTATTAATTTCCCATCATGTAGAACCCTAGGACTTTTGTTAAAGCAAAACATATTTTTCCAACGCAATGTTCGAGATATGCCTCGCCTAAATCAAAGAGTTCATGACTGTGGGTGTTATTAAAGCGACAAATAGGCCTATCTTACTACATACACAGTTGTCTAGCCTGTATAAGCCTAGCCTATAGGATATAACAAATAAAAATAAACAAACAATCAGATCTGGTCTCATAAACCTCAAAACGATGATATTCGTATTCGACATGAACGTACCATCACACTCCCATAATGAAGCTCAGCAGCTGGAACTGAAGACGGATGAATGGGTGTCTCAAGCCTTACAATTCATCTCAGCCGTTGAGTCTGATATTCGTCTAGAGGGTGATTTATTCCACTTAAAAAATTATCACCGAAAATAACAATGGACAACAGACTGTTCTCTGACGCCCATTCGTTGCACAATTGAAAGTCGTGAATTACGAAACGCATACAGCTAGTCTTGGATCACCCGATCTCGCTTTGTTTCCAAGCAAGCTGCTAAAACAGCACCGACACGCTGCTACCATCGCAGGAAACATACACGTCATATAGGTAGGTCATTGATAACATTACATTCCTAAGTGCTAAAAATGACTAACGCACTAAATATCTACATTACCCATTCTACATGCATTGTGGACCGATTTAACAGACACGCACCAACACTAGTAACGTGTTCTCAATACTGAATTATAGGGAATACGCCCATTTACTGGATCATCCAATGGAAACGAAAATGTCGGGGAATTAGGCGTGTTTTAGAAAGTCATAGTTCTAATGGGTACGTGAAGGAGAAATTAAAATATAACATTGTGCCAAATAATATGAAGCCATCGATGTACATCAATGTATGTGTACATGATTTTATATAAATACATTTTTTGTATCAATTTTTTAAGTGTGCATACAAGCCAGCTTTTTAAATTACGTTCAGAAATGTTACATTTCCGACAAAACGTAAATTTGCTTTGTACATTGTTTTAACGTGTTTAAAGTAGCCTCTGTACAAGGCAGCGTTTCGAATTATGTTTAGAATTTACATTTCTTAAAACATAGGATATACATATACATATACGTTAAACAAATACGTGGGACCGTCTCTAGTTTACACTGGAATATTAAATTACAAAAAGGCAATTTTTCTTTAGATATGGCAGTCACTGGATACGCGTGCGTTATGCACGAGCAATATACAGAATAACAGCCAAAAACATCTCTCAAAGACTGCATTTATTTTATTTCAATGTATACGAAATTAGGCCAAGACCTATAAAATAATTTTCTTCTCCAAAAACATTCGTGTTTGCATTAGATTTTACAAATGTGTAATATTTTTAAATAAATGTAGTACACTACTTTCTCCCCTAGACAATTAGAACAGCACAAGTGTATATTCACAAATGTATATTCCAGCCAAATATGGCTAAATTGTGTGCATTGGTTCAAATCACCATTTGAAACAGCATTTGAGGAATGACAACAGATTGAGCATAATGTACAGCATACATAATGTGGTCTGAGTCTCAAATAAATGTAAGATTTTATTATGGCGTGATCTGTTTTCACATTTCAAATGGTACATTTCTTACACACAAATAAATATATATCCTTGCTGACTAATATCACACACATTTGCCCTATGAACTCTTTATCTGTTTGACATTTCCAGTCTTTGGTGGGATGATTTTTACATCAAACGGTATAAAGAACTGCACAAAGGCCTTTGTGTCTTTCAAGGTAAGTGAATACTCTTGTGCAATCTTTTCAGGGGTCCACATTTTAGGATCCATTTTGTGACTGTTGAGAGCTTTGAGAGCTTCAACAACTGACAGTTTGCCTTTAGGAACGTCTGTAATTTTAATCAGGCCGAAAGGGTCTCCATGTAAACTAAACTTCAATGGCCTGCGCTCTTCATTCTCAACCACTTCTTTGGTCACCTGTAAGATAAATATGTGTTAGTCCTTTTGAAAATGTGTGCCATACATCAGACAAAGAAACATTCACAATAAACACCAAAAAGCAGCACCGACAATCACCAAAACCCTAGTAGCCATAAACAGCGAAAAGTGCCCTATGCATTATTAGCAGCAGCATCCATTCATAACAGCATACCAAATAATTTCACATTTAAAACAAGCTTGTGGGGAAAATACCTATGCTAGTCCACAGATTAGAGCCTGACCGATATATCGGTTGACCGATATTATCGCCCAAAACTTGAATTTTACAGATACATTTGTAGTTGCGATATCTTCACCGATATGAGACCTAGCGGCTGGTAGGTTGGAAAAGCACTATAGTATCCATTATCCTGCATCTGTTTGCAATTCATTATTTGCCCACGCCCTTTCATTTGATACATACTGACACACAAGCCTCCAGCTGAAGAAGCATATTGCAGCAGGCTCCCGGCTCCATTCTAATTATATAACATCTACTCACATGGATTAACAGAGGCGAAGAGATTTAATAAAAGGACGGTGGGAAGAAACAATGAAGAGGTCCCACTAGTAGGCACAAATATGGACTGGCTTTTAGTAATGTAAAAACAAATGCAAGCTGTTGAAAACGTATTATGACTCCTTCCTGATGTTAGTTAGCTTTAGGCTAATGATCTTTCTCAAGGCAGATCTGTTTCAAACGGGCTAACAACGAAACTCCAACAGCCGTTTTCAATTCCTGCTGTACAACGGTACGGTGTACAGCTACGGTACAATGCTAATGTGTACCGTAGCTGTGCCTAGGGTGAGTTTACTGAGATCCCTCCTGTGTTCTGCTGTTCGTTTACTGTTATGGTATGGGTCAGTTGTGTAGTGTAGAAATTATTCTGTGGAAGATTATGAATAATCTTATGTTGTCGGGTAAAATTGCCTTGTTTTTTCGACTAAACATTAGAGACTCAAATATATTGTTATATATAAAACACAGGGAGCACTGAAAATAGTAAACTACCTGGCTTACTTTTTTATAATTTTGTCCAGTTAAGCAGTTGCCCGTATAAAGACAATGAACTATGCTGGTGGCTACAGGACCATCAACAAATCAGTCTACTCAAAACTAATACTAGCACTGACGGCCATAAGGGACTGTACAATTAAATAAGTGAGCACAATTTAAACTGGTCTCTGCATTTAAATTACAGCGCTGTTTAATAAACTGTGACAGCCAGTATCATGATCAGTAAAGTAGTAGTTAATTACATAGGCCCTATAAAGTAGACTAGTAGGAAAATAGTAATAAAAGTAAGGTCTTTTTGTTATGTTTTAAAACACACACACCAGTCAAAACAGTAACGCCAAACAGAGGTTTCGAACACAAAAAAAGGGTACAGCCATTTTGTATAATTGTGCCTTACTTGTCTAATGTTTATTCTTTTTTCTTTGGGTTTATTTTATTAAGTTGTTACAGAATGACATTACTGGAATGGAGAAAGTTAATGCAATTTCAATGCAATAAATCTGCTTTGAGTATTTTTGTAGTCTGGTTTGAAAATACATGCAGAAAAAGGTATATATTTAATGTCAGCTATAATAATAATAAAAAATCTGTAGATATTTGGTAATAAATCGGTATCCGTATCAAAATTCCCATATCGGTCGGGCTCTACCACAGTGCTTCACTTTTTCCACACTTTGTTATGTTACAGCCTTATTCCAATGTTGATGGCCTACGTCCTTGCACTCAGGGTGTGTACAAAGAAGGCTAAGGTTATTTTTAGGAGTTATAGGAGGCATCTTTAATCAAATATGGCATTTACCAGTTCATATAGCGTCTAGTCGGAAGCGGTAAGACCCGTTTTAGGAACTGCGGAAATAAGTTGCGCATAACCCATATTAACCACAACAATCGCCTAAATAAAATCATGCAACACCTGACCTCTGACGTTAAAGGATCTTTCGACTCCACATACACAGACTTCAGCAGCGACAGAAGATGCTCGTCTTTCTGATGGATTGTTTCTGTTACCTCTGCTGCTGAAAGACAGAAGTACGGTATGGTAAAAAAATAAGTATTAGCCTACATTGTACTGTACAATGTGTTGCAGAACCAACCTAAGCTAGTTTGACGCCCAAAGTATAAAACGTTCATAGAATCTACACCAGAATCTCACCTTCAGGATTACTGAGATGTAGTGGAACATTGAGTGCATGTCGTGGTGCTGGTTTGGGTTTTTCCTTAGAAATTTCTCGTTGGACCCGGTTTTCTAGGTTAATATTTCTAAACATGCGCGCTACGCGTGCCCCCATGTTTGTTTGTCATGTTAGTTCAGTTCAAGCTACGGTGTGCAAAATGGTTCATACTGTACTGCAGGAAGTTTTTAACAGCGACACATGTTGAAAATGTGTTATTGCA
The DNA here is from genome assembly GCA_026546735.1 of Forbesichthys agassizii. Lineage (NCBI taxonomy): Eukaryota > Metazoa > Chordata > Actinopteri > Percopsiformes > Amblyopsidae > Forbesichthys > Forbesichthys agassizii. The sequence continues at coordinate 22,815 of JAODLL010013877.1, read as the reverse complement.
GCATCATAAGACCAGTAGATGGAAGCATTTCATTAACCTAGCAGGCTCAACGAGTTCCCAGGCGTTCATGTATTAATTAATTCACATATTTAATAATATCAGGCATAGAATTTACTTCTCAGTAGAGAGAAAGTGGATAGGAAATTCATGTGAAATTCTTTCTGCCAAAACCATGGCCATAACATGCCAGGTAATGATTGTCTGGGCAATAGAAACTGTAAAAAAACAATTCATTTTATAAGTAGTCTAATATGCCCACATGTTTATTTGATGAAAGTCACACCATCAACATGCTGAATATTTGTAATCTTTCAGTTTTATGAGAGGAATATATGATTATCATTAACATCATCAATTTTTCAGATTTCTCTTGATTTACAAGGTGTGAAAATGCTATCCCATTGAAATTACAAGCAAATTATTGCAATGACCAGTCTCATGTATTATAACTTGATGAAACCATGTTTTACTAAACATTGTGAGACCAGTAAGCAAGCATGCTGTGAAAAAGGTGGTTTATTTGATTGGAGACAATACAGTGATGACCTGATGTATAGTTGTGATGACTTACAGGTTCAGCAGATGCGTGGTACAGTACAGAGATTACTAGTCTCTTGCCAAAAATGGGAATCACTCAGTGCACATATTCAGCATTCAGACATACAGTACATGTACATTCTAGTTTGTGTGCTGTTCTCTGAAAAGAGCTTCATCCCTGCCATCAAACCAATGGAAAAAAGACATGTAGAGTAATAAGTCAATCCTGTAAAAAAAAAAAGTTTTCATTTTGAGTTCACTGTGCTGCTCTGTATACAAAATTAGCTGGCCCTGTGCCCTATAAAATGCATTCCAGAAAAAATAAATACCTACTGTGTAATACACATGTATGGGGTATCAGTAATTTCTGAATTATACACTATAACTATACACCACACACAATGCACAGCTATGTGTGAATTCTTTTTAATTAGAAATGTAAAAAAAATGTACACCACAAAAATATATCTTGTTTTCTCATATATATATATATATATATATGTATATGTATATGTATATGTATTTTAAGAACTGTAGACATGAAATATCAAGTACAGACGGAGACAGCTGCATTTTAGTGGCTAACCTTGAGCTCTTTGAGGCAGAACCTTTCATATACACAACAGACAGACAGGCTCAATTCTGTAGCTCCACAGAAGCTTATTTGTCAGAGATGGCCCGCTTTCATATTGGCATGTTATTCATTCCTATGTGGAATACATTTTGTCCTCAACACCCATTAGGTGGCAATGGCTCAGACTGAGGGTGCAATCCAGACATCGGTGACAATCTTTCATTGCACGCCGATGACATCAACACTGCGTGTGCGAGCAGGACGAATATAGATACAGTAAAATGAAGCTGTCGATAAGGAGAATGGCATAGAAACACCTTTGGGCTTGCAGACTCCGGCCCCTCTGAAAGCGCGTTAGCAACACAGCTAGTAGCAGGAAGAATGTTGCGATGTTCAAGATGAGGAACAGACGTATGTACGAGGCTGTGCTGGAGAGACCCTCGCTCCCCGCGGTGGCTACCATGTGAACCTCCTTAAATTTGCGTCCCCTAATGAAGCCCGCTTTCTTGTTTCTACGGCTGTCTGCGTAATCCACGAAGGCCCGAGAATCTCCGTTGCCTTCTTCCGGAGTATCCTCGTACACGCGCTTCGTAGTCCTCTGTCGCTGCCTCTTCTCCACCACCTCCACCTGTGCAAATATGTCAGGGAAGCTATCGGAGAGCTGCTTCCCGAGGTCCACCTTCTTCCCCCATCTGCCCTGGCCCTGCTTCTTCGACATGGCAAATAAGCTCTCGATCAGCTCCGCCTTCTTCGTCTTGTCCGAGAACTGCAGGAGGCGCTCTGCCGTCTTGCGGAAGCTGGCAGTGTTGAGCGCCCGTCCGAGGATGTGCCTTTCCATCTGCTGGAAGACGAGCTTGGCATGCTGGAGGTTGTCCTCCACCACATTGACGTACTCCTCTAGCTCTGCGGGCGAGCTGCCTGCGGCGCTGGCCGCCCTCTCGAACACTACCTTCTTGTGTCCCTCCAGCACCATGGCGAACAGCGGCTTGCTGGTGGGCTCTCCGGTCAGCAGGTAGACTGTGTAGGCGTGCGAGGCTGTTACCAGGTGAATGTCCACCCTCTCTGCGTCGCTGCGCAGGCTGAAGCTGCGGACGTCCACCCCCGGCCCGAAAAAGACGTAGGCCACCCTGGTGCGAGACCGCCTCAGCGGCGTGGTCACGTTGACGTAGTTGGAGCCGTTGTACGGGTACCCTCGAGGGTAATTCCAGTACCCCGCCACCCCCTTGCCGCTGTAGCCCGTGTCGTCCCTCCACAACATCTTGTAGGTGTCCTCACCGTGTCGCACCGACGCACCACACACGCCCCCGGCACCCTGCGTGTCCTGGAAGGGCAGCTCGGTGTTGTGGAAGAAGGCGCTCATGGCCGCCGTGGGGCTGTCTGCGTGCAGCTGCACGTGGTCCACCACTAGCAGAAGCTGGGGCTGTAGGAGGAGGAGGCTCCTCTGGAAGCTGCTGATCTTCAGGTCGGGGCTGTAGGCCGCCTGGGCCTCCCCGCGGACGAACACCATGCCCTGCCTCTCCAAGGCCGCCTCCACGCTGCCCCGGGCGTCCGCTGCCGGCCCCACCTTGTACTTGAGCCACTTGGAGTCGCAAGCCTCCGTCACCTGGCCCGCCCACGGCCGGAAGCAGCTGGCCGTTGCTGCCGCCGCAGGGCCAAACAGCACGCCGTTGTTCAGGAAGGTGTACTTGGGGCCGTACAGGGCCTCTGTGATGAACGGCACGCCGTTGGGGGCGAAGGTGAACGTGTTCTGGTCCGGGTGCTCGTGCCCGGCGTTGAAGTTCCTCCAGCCTTTGATCCAGTCCTTGTACTTGCGCTGGTGCACGATGTCGAAGATGCCGCGGCCGCCCAGCTTGCCCGCCTTGAAGGAGAGGAAGGTGCGGTTTGTGTCGGCAGGCAAGGCACTGCCGTACGTGACCACTCCCCAGTCCTCAAAGTAGTGCAGCCGCGGTGTTTGGAAATCTGGGGGAGGCTTCGCCATAAGGCCTGCGTCATACCTGCAAAATGAATCTACATATTAATAACAAAATAACACAAATAACTTATTGTATTTAGGAGGTTTAGGAGAGACATCAAAAACAAATATACTTCCTAGCTTCCTAATGTCAGGAGACAATCCCCAGCAAGCCATTTCATGGAGGCACTCCAGGGTGAGATTGCAGAACTCACCAGATGAACTCTGTGTGAAGTGTACACCACCGCTGTCCTTTGCCTGCCTGGCCGGCTCCCTCCACCACTCTATTGTCGTGTATCACCTCTGCCAGCCAGTTGCCACTGCCGTTACGCATCACGTAACGGTCCAGGAAGACCAACTGGCTCTCTGGTCCATAGAACCAGTTGTAGTTGGAATCTGCGATGGCTACAGTCCTCTGGAACCCTGGGGCACACAGAAGGTACACTAAGTAATCCATGCTGATTCTTTTACAGTTTAAAACAGAATAGCAACCATTATTATATTATAAATGTATGTTAGATGGTTTGACAGCTAACAAGCTAAAGCATGTGGCAATCATTGCATTAAACATATAGGTACAACATTTTTAGATTATTTAAATCCTATGAAACATGTAATACAATGTTCCTTTCTATAAAAACATATATGGAAGACGCCTCATTCATTTAATCTAAAAATAAAATGTTAGTCTGAAAGCCAATTAGTTAAGCTTCCAGAAGTTAGACACTCAGCTCTTATAACATCTTTAGGTTTCAACACATACTGTAAATGTTAGAAAAAATAACATCTAAACCACAAGCCAAGCATTAAATGAACAAATGCTCTACTATTGCCTTAACTTTTGCCATAATTGTTTAAAATAAATGTAATCTAATGCCAAATGGCAGTAATCCAGCAAATCCAGGTTCATATTGTGTAGTGAGGGACCAACACCGTCTAGCTTCAACAAAACAAGCTAGCACTGTGGCTCTGATGTAGTCAGAGGTGCTTTCTAAATGCTGCTGCCTGGTCACAATGTAGAAGATATCTGCAGTGAGCTGTGAAATGTCCCAAGTCTGACTTGTGGTCCACCCCCCACCTCCCCAAATACTGCCCTCACAATGTTCTTTAGACAAAACATCCAATCTCAGACAGTTTAGGAATGATCCAAGGTGGTCTAATTATCTAAGCATAGTTTTAACAGTGTTCGAGAAGGTTATAATGACACGCATGCATACCTCTCACAGCAGTGCTTTCTCACTAATATGGCTGCCTGTCTATAAGGATATTTTCATGTCCAATCAAATACAACCAGAGTCATTCTGGCATACAGCATGTTAGGTAGCAAGCTTCCTAACATGATGCATGTAGCTAGCCAGATGAGTGCCATCCATACGGTAGCTACTCCGTAAACACTTTGTATACTGTATACATACTTTGTATGTATTTGTATATATGTACATACTTTGTATGTATACAGTACTATTTAATATTAATGAAAGGTCAATCTAATATAAAGAGATTGTGTTGCTTTTCAAAAGATAATAGTGTTTTCCACAGTAAACAACATGATTTTACCAGGGAGGATTGTCCTGTACAGGAAGGCAAAGTGTTTGAGAAGCCATGGGTGGTCAAAATGTCCAATGCCAAAGTGGCGCTGCACCAGGAACATGTACTGGAAAAGAGAGCGTGTGGTGTACGTTCCGTAGGCTACTCCCTCATACAGGGAGCCATCCGTCACGTCATGCAGGAGGACCATGGACTTCTCCATAATGGCTAGGACTTGCTTGGTCCACAGGTAGGCCTCCTGAAGATACCCTGGATCAGATGAGAGGATGTGAGTGATTAATCCACACACTTGACATTAAGATGTGAGCAATGCTAGCATAGCTGGTTTGAGTTGGTAAACAGTGCTGCTACCCAGGTTAACCTAAAAAGTAATGCTAATTGGAAATTTTTTAAAATTATTATTAAACCTTTTATTTTACCAGGAATAGACTCATTGAGATTTAAATCTAAGAGTGTCCTGGGTATAGACAGGTAACAGTTTCACATCAAAAACACAATAACAAAACAACAATAATACATATAAAACATGTAATTAATAAAACATTAGATTCCAAAAACAAATGCAGACAAACAACTACAGGTAAAATAATCAGTAACCACAGAGTTTATAAGTGACTTAAAATGACCAAGAGTGACAAGATATTCCTTTGCAAGGCATTCCAAGATGAAGGGGCAGAGTATTTAAAGGGCCTTTTGCCTAACTCTGTTGGAGCAATCGATACTGTTAGCAAAATTAAGTAATGTGAACGCAGGGAATACCAACTGTTTTTAAAAAGAATAAAAACACACAAATGTCAAAATGCCCAGCAGTGCCCTGTAGATTAAGATATACTAATGGCTGAGCCTCAAGGATGGCCAGCCAACTGTCATAAAATACAGTGAGAGCTTTACAATTTAAAATTAATCTTAAAGCTCCGTGATTGAGGGTATCAAGTGATCTCAAACACTTGGAAGAAGCATTCATATATAAAACATCACCATAGTCCATCATAAAAAGTGGTTAACACAAGCCTCCTTTTAGCCTCAAAAGAAAAGCATCCACTATTTCTGAAATAAAATCCCAGTTTTTTAGCAAGTTGTTGAATATGTAGTTTAATAGAAAGATCATCATCAACAGTAATTCTAAGATATTTAAACGAGGTCACTCTTTCAATCACCACACCTTGAACAGTACTGATCAGTGGAAGGTCATAAAGTAGTAGTTTTTGCTTTAGAAAATACCATAGTAAGTAACTTAAGTTTTGTCATTATTAAGAATAATATTCAAATTATGTAAGGAATTTTGCACAGTATTAAAAGCAATTTGTAAGTTTTCAAATTATTTTACAAGACTAGCAGCACAGCTGTAAATTACAGTATCATCTACATAAAAGTGAATTTAGTATAAATAGTAAATAAGGGGACCAAGCCCAGAGCCTTGAGGCACCCCATTTTGGATAACTAATTTCCTTGACTCTAGTTGAGTGCACTGCGTTCAGTCAGACAGATAGTTTGCAAACCAAGCAGCTGCATGCTCTGAGAGACCAATGCTCAGCAATCTCTGCTTTTAAATAACATGGTCGACTATCAAAAGCCTTGGAAAGGTCAATAAAAGGCAAGGAACAATGCCGTTTTTTTATCTCAAGCATCCATGATATCAATTAATACCTTCATGGCAGCAGTAATTGTGCTATGTGTTTTCCTGAAGCCTGATTGGTGCACAGATACAATTGAGTTGAGTATATGAATTATACCTGACAGTTCAGGAGAAAACCAGGGGTTATCACGTCCTTTGACTCTGAGTCTAGGGAAATGTGCATGTTTGTTGACAATCTCTAAAACACTATTCCAGGCTTTTTCCACATCAGGAATGAGCTCTATTCTGCTCCAGTCCAGCAAAAATTGCATTACGTGGCATGCGCAAAACGCAACGAAAAAGAGCACTTGATCCAGCACTCGATCTATTGACTGTCAGGCTCAACCAGCGCCCACACACGTGCGTACTTTACACAATGATCTCTTCACAGTCTGCTAGTTGTCTGTTCAGATACAAATCCAGTGTTTACACATATCATATTTTGGGATCACAGATTTCCATTTTAAGAGATTTCTGTGGACTCGCTGAATATACAGTGAGAACCAACATACTAAATGTTGTCTATAACATTGAGACCTTATAACAAGTTACTCATGTTTATTTGTATAACATCCAGTCTAATTTAACACAGGAACCAGAGAAACCCTTAATGGAAATGGAATACTCCTTTAAAACACTGAAGACATTTGGAGACAAACCACAATAGTTTATCTAGCTTTACAAAGAATACATATAATTCTAAAGCTATTAGCAACAGGAAATGTACCGTTAATGCTTTTTCTATTCTCAATTAGACTCTCTTACATATTCCATTACAACACTTATAATTGTTCTGCCGGACTGCGTGGGCACTGTAGCGGGAATAGCCACTATGGGCAAATGTCGCTGACTGACTGACTGGCCTTGTTAAAAAGTGCATACACTACATTCTAGAGACAGTAGGTGGTGGTAATGCACCAATTGCATTGGATCCCAACTTCTGTGGAGTATCAAGGAGGAACCTTGCATGCTAAATTACCAGCCTATTGGCCTATGGAGTTGGGTCATGCCCGTGACCGGTCGAACTAGGCTTGCCTAATTTTCACTTGTTCAACTGTGAATATAAAAATTGACACTGAAATTGAAATGAATACTTAACTTGTGTTAGACACTATAGTTACAGTACCAGTAAACTGTAAATATACAATGCACTGAAAGTGTTTTCCCAACCTTTATAGTTTCCACAAGACTTCTCTGTCACTATCAAACAGGGAAAAATAGATATTAATCGTATGTCGGGATCCATATGATATAAGAAATTGCTGAATTAACCCATTACAGGACAACATCCAGCAACGTTGCCGTTTAGCGTACTGTACTTAGTATATAACTAGCCTATTAACTTGGTAATTGACTGGTTGTGTTTTTGTTTATTTAACGATCTGTGCTTGGCCTTATTAGTGTACTTTGCTACATTGCATCATGCGTAACATTTCAGTGAGCAATCTCACCAAAGATCTCTCCTATTATAAATTAGCTTCCCCGTTTCTTTCCCTTGGTGTTTTAGAACAGTCGGGATTGTGCAGAAATATTCCCCAGCATTTTTGTTTACTTCTACAACAGAAATAACACAGTATTTGGCTGTAGTGCTTTTAGTCTAACCTAACATTAACTAGCTAGCAACAACAGTTACTACAATTGCAGTGGTTCTCGACTGTCAATGATGTACAGTAACTGTAGCGCTGATATTGATCAGCTGAAATGCACAATACTGTCTTTTCAAAGTCTACAAAATGGCCGTGACAGACCATGCTGTCGCCATGTGAATACTATTGCCTATATTAAAATATACTATATATTTGTGGGCTTAACAATTGGCCTTTTTCCACTGAATGAGCAGACTCAGCTCGAGTCGTGTTGTGCCAAGCCGAGTCTGCTCGTATGTCTGCCTATTTATTGCTATAAAGTGCGTTGCCTAATGTGTAGTCGGGCATAGTCGCCAGTCGTCTGCGCCCACAGATGTTGTTACAATGGCAAGTAAAATATTGTAAAGTAAAACATTTTGACAAATCGCTGCCACTGTTGTTGGACAGTGTGATAATAAAGGAGCATATAGTGCGTTAGAGGGCACTAATTTTAAATGTGATTGACTCAAGATAAGCGTGTCATCAGCTAAAGACACACCTTCAAGCGGGAAGCCTGGTTGTTATGGAAATGCAACGTTTAACCACGCTGGGCTGAACATGCAGATTCGTGCTGAGCCATATGTTATTAATTTTTTAATAATAATAATAATACATTTTATTTCAGGACACCTTTTAAAACACTCAAGGACATAAGTACATTTTACTACATTTTAAGTAAGCGAATACACTTTTGTCAAATTCAGCAAATATCTACTCACCCTCTGTTCTGTGTCCGGTCTGCAATAATCAAGTTTCCCTACAAAGTGGTGCAGACCGCACCACACAACAGTATTCTAGCCTTGGCAATGTATTTCAATGTGTATGGCGGAGCTTCTGAGGGACCACCCTATGGCATTGAAGGGACATGTGTTTTTGTTTTTATCAAGTTCAAATCAACTATCTTTCTCCAGATTGACTGACTCCACCTTTAATACATGAACATAGCTTTTAACGAGACAATATACCAATTGCTTTCTATTATGGCAGATAGTCAAGATCATCCTTTTTATTCTGTCAACTTTTGTCCATTTCACAGCAATATGAGTTATTCCATCAGTAAACAAACAAATGTTTTCTAGTGCTTCCAGTGCTATTTTGACAGAATACTGTGCTAGCATTAACACTTGCTTGTGTCTTAGTAGAGCACTCTAAAAACAAGGCTGTAACAAGTGTAGTGTGTATAATAACAATAGTAGGCCTATATCCTATTTAGCTGATATTTATGGTCACTGCCATGTAGGCTAAGTTCCAGCGCAGGTGACATATTTTGCTTCCCACGGGTCCCAACATCCAAGATAACAACACTGAAAGTTTCAATTTGCTTTGAGTTTATGCTAATTATCTACTTATCTACAGATACGTCTCTTCTATTCATTCCAGGCAGACTGGGTATCGAAACAGCGCATTGCTGCCTCTCATTCCATAATCGGAATTAGTCAGTCAAATCAATAGTGGCATTTAAGAAGGCAAAAGCCAAAGTTCAATCCAAAAATCCACACAAAATGAAAGCAAAAGCCAAACCCCGGAAATTTTTGCCGATTTAGCAAATCCTGCTACACGTTTTTAAGACCTGGAAAGGAAAAAAAGGCGTATGGTCAGCCTAGTTAATTGCTAGCCTTTTTCTTAGCTATTGATGTTTAATAAATTATATCAATGCAGGGTCTGTTATTCTCGTGAATGCTTGCACATTGCAAAGCCAAGGGCATTGTTGTTGTGAGCGGTGTTCGTCACTTTATTTGTGTTAGATTTTGATGAGTCAAAGACAGGTGTAGTACCAGTCCAGATTATCTTTTCCACACACACAGAGCATGTAAAGCTAGTGCACAGCAAGGATAAGATAATGAAATATATTTGGTGAATTAAAAAAAAGGTGTATTAGCTTACCTTTAAGTCTAATTATTACCAATTGATGTGTTAATAATTGATTAACTAGCACAACCAAATACGTTTTACAAATGTTACATAATGAAAATGTAAAAAAACAAATCCCCATAATGTTTGGCAGTGGCTATGGAAAGTATGATTCAACTGCAGCTTTAAGTCTCCATGTACCAACCCATGGTACCAGAGCTTGTCTCCCTCTCTCACACAGAGGATGTAAAGCTAGTGCACGGCAAAGAGATATTTGGTGAATTAGAAAAAAGGTGTATTAACTTAACTTTAAGTCTAATTATTACCAAACATTTATGTGTTGTATGGCACTAATGGATAAATGAATTGGTGTACTAGCACAACAAAGATGTTTTACAAACGTTACACAACACAATGTGTTACATAATGAAAGTGTAAAAAAACAAATCCCCATAATGCTTGGCAGTGGCTATGGAAAGTATGATTCAACTGCAGCTTAAGTCTCCATGTACCAACCCATGGTACCAGAGCTTGTCTCCCTCTCTCACACACATAGTTTACTATGAGAACACATGGTCATATAAACACTGCAACCACACAGTAGCAGTTCATTGAGGAATCCTGAGGCTGTCACTGGTGGTTGCCTGGCCTCTACCCATTTAAGCTGGCCTGTCCACGTCAGTGTTTAGTTTGGGCTTTGGGGACCAAATGCCTACACTGAGCAGGTATTTACCATCAAATAGGAACGTTTGGCACACAAAGACCACATTTAATACAAATAGCACCTCATTTTGCTCAAGTTGCTCACTCGCCATTTACAAGCACTGGAGCAGAGCAGTCTTCTCATTAGTACTAATGATATTAATTGAGGAAATTGCTGTATATCCTCCTTGGAATGGCAATGCTATTTTATTTGGACAAACACGGCATATTCTTTTAGGTGTTACCGACCAACCTCAATGAAAGGCCTTTGATACATAACTTTAAAATTATCTAAGAAAATTCACAAAGTAGCAATACCAGACAATTTGTCACGTAATACGGCAACATTGTCTGATGTCTTAATTCTTCCATTCTCCCAGACCCTAATGGTGTGGCAAGTTGACATGTTAATCAAAATGCATTATTTGTAAACTCTTAGAATGCAGGAATGGGAGCTCAGCCTGCTGCAACTCAACATTTTGTGGATTTAATATGGGTAACAGCCATTCTGTTATCATCAGCATGAAAGCATTGGGACCAATGTGGCATTGAAGACCATTTGTGTTTAAAGTTACTAAGTGCAAATACTGTATATTTTCCGTACTTCTTTTTTTACTACCTAAAGGCTCAGTTGAATTTTGCGACAAATTGTTTTTTAAAGTGCGACTAAATTGTATTAGTAGTTGCACTCACTGACCTATAAATAAATAGACACCACCAGTGCGACTTGTGGGCCGCCGCTTCACAATTGCAGTTTTAATAGTGCTGTCCGCTCCACTACCGCACTCAAGTGAACTGTTTCAAATGAACGGCTCTCCCTATCCACAACAAAGCTAGTAGAATAACTAGGAAAAAGGTAGATGTAACAAGCCAACTGTAAATTAGATCAATTTTACAGTTTAAACATGAGCAATGTTCTCAATTGATGGTCATGGCTGTAAATTGAAGTCACATCGACCTACGTATACAAAACAACCAGGCTAATGCAGTAGGCATACAAGTTGCGGTAGAAATGGGATGTATATGATACGTAGGCTACTAATGTAGGCAATGTGGCCCATCCAATGTAAAAAAAAAAAAAACATGCTATTTATAATAAAATACAATAATAACAGGTGCGATCAAATCATGTGCTAGTGCAACCAACTGAGAAGGTTTATAGCACCAAATCTAGTAGAAATGTTAGTCTGGAGCTTTGTATGTGTTTATCAATACATAGCTCACTAAAACTCGCATACAGTATTAGCAGGTGTGCTATACAGTCAACGACTGCCTTTGCAATGGTCACTAGATCATAAAAACCCCATGTTGTGTACAATCACCAGTCAAATATGATAAGAATGTTAAAATGTTGGTGACTGCCCCAAATAAGGGTTGAAAGGCTTCATTTATTCCGACAGGTTATACTGCTATTATGCATGTGCAACTGACGGCATGCGTCTATGTAACACGATGGGCTTAATAGGTGAACTTAAAACGTTCAGTCGTCTTCATGGGATATGTACCTGCAGCCGCCGTCTTTGGCCTTACAAACATCATATAGTTCTATAGTATTTTCAGAATTCTTTAAGCTGCTTGTCTCTTCTATGTAATATATCTGGGCCTGCAAGCTAATGGCCAAAGAAGGGCCATTTCTGACAAAAGGCCAATGTTTGTCTTTTATTTCTGGTTCCCATGTTCCCATCTACTTGACATCTTGACAGAATTATATTTTTTGTAATATCAGCCTTTTAACAGGAAATGGATGACAAATATGGAACAATGGAATGCATTCAGTTCACAGCCGGACCTCTGAGGAACTTTCAGACACCTAAGTAAAGGTGCTAAATTACCTGCATAAATCAAACCAAATAAGATGCTTGCAATTTACCTTTGCAATCATTGCAGATAATTAACGTGTTAACAATTTCTTCAAGAAGCTATTTTGTCACCCCTGCTAACTATAAAATCATCATAGCATGATTCCAGCTAGTAAAATGTAAACTTCCAACATACAGATATATTTTTCCAAGGTAACAGGCATTACCAAGTCAAGCTGGAACATTTATGTTTTTCTTTGGCTTGAGACAAACATGCTGAGAAGGCATGGCTATAACTCTCCTGAGTCTACTTTTCTTCCCTTTTTTACCCTCTCTGAAAAAGCCTCTATGAAAACTAGTTGCCACAAAAAACCTGCAGAAGCAGGCTGTTATAGTGGTTAGCTCACATACAGACTTGATCTTTTGTTGCAGAAACTGAGTGAGCAAAAGCAATCTTTAGTCCCACCACCTATTGTGTCAGGTGGGACTAAAGATTGCTTTTGCTCACTCACATTAACCTTCCAGTTAATCTTCAGTAATTTTCCTACACTACAGCAGTGAAATGCCTGCTGAACTTAGAACACACAGTTAGGAAATTGTGAGTCTTGGCTGGGAAAACTATTTAGTATAGCTAGATAACCCCAGACGGTGACAGCTAGGACTAGAATTTGAGTCAACATCTTTCTCCAAAGTGAATACAGGCTGGCACATTTCTCTCTGAGAATGAATACTTGCCCCATACCATTAGGAGCCAGGACTTTTCTATTCATTAACTTTACTCAAATTAAGAGGGTAGAATAGGATATGAGAATGAATTGTATACAACATATAGGTGAAGTCATAATATATCTCATACCTTTCACAAATTAACTCTATAGTCAATAATTCTGCAGAAAGCTTGTTGATATTTGAACTCAATAAAAACAAAAACACCTGACGTCTGCCTTCACTGTGCTCAGAAGCTCCTGTATGTATTTTTATGCAATTACCCCCAAAAATTACAAATGATAATTTCTAATATATTTCAATATATGTTGCGCCATATGACATTTTTCAGGAACCAGGGACAACTCAAAAAATGTTTTCCTTTACTTTGGAGAAACCCGGGTGATTTTTGTTTCATTACTGATTCCTGATCCAGTGTCGCAAATAATTACTTACTGCTAATTATTATTGAGGAATCAGCTGCATGCATGTATACCATTTAGTAGTAGCTGAAGAAAGTGGGTCAAAGACTTAAATCAAAATTACATTAAGAATCGAGTAACAAAATGCAAAAATCATGGACCACCACTGACACCTCTGGTTAGAGGATAATACATTTCAGCTTCAGTTTGAATCAATGACAAAGCATAGATGAATATGTTCTTGCATTAGATGAAATGGGTATAAATCAAGGCACAGAGAAAAGCCTAAACCGTGTGTAAATTACAGGCACACACACCAGTGCTAATAATCAGGGATAATTACCTTGGGTCATATACACCAGGCTGCCTGTTAGGAGAGCCACACAGTTGGTGGGCTGATGGTTGTGCAAGTACTGGAAGCCCCAGCCACGAACATAGGACTTTTCATACATGAGACGTGACATGTTGCCAATCACTTGCAGGAAGCGCTCCTGTTGGCCCTTGTTCAGGTACTCGTACAAGAAGTCGTACGCAGTGCCAAATCCCACCAAAGAGTGTGCCAATGGTACTTCATCCCATGGGGCATCTTTGACCAACCTAGGAAACAATAAATAAACCAATACATTAGTGTACTGTAAGTGATGCAATGCAGCATGTTGTCCAAACTATGCAATTATTGTAATTACAGTGGTTGTCAAAGGAAATTGTTAACCACAGGTAAGCACTGTAATCGAAAGTTATTATTTTATTTTATTATTATTAAATAAAATCCTCTCTGCCAAACCTCTTAATTGATTTGGCAAATGAACTCACTTCGACAACAAGAAAGAAATGTCAAGTAAAATTCCAACATGCTGTAATTACATCATATATCCCACTGTGTAAAAAGCAATGCAAGTGTGTGCAGCTGTGTGTTGCTTGCCCCACTTTGAAATAATCAATTACTTAATCTAAGAATAATAACCATCTCGTTTGTTTATACCTGCATGGAAAATTGCTTCAAATGCAAAGATGAATCGAAACTCTACTTTGAACATAAATGGTCGTTATATAACCCAAAACAGTATATGTCTTAAATATTATGTATGAAATAAATGTTGTTAAATAGACTTTAATGGGGTGAATGTTTTATGTTTGACAGCGTTGTACTGGAATATTTTGCAGACATGTTGCTTTTTCTCTTACTGGCTATGCCACAGCTTTGAAATTATAAGCCACCACGTATGTGTTTTTGGTTTTTATCCAATGTAATGTGAGTTCTCTATTTTCCCACATTTTATTATGGTCAGTGAACCTCACACAACTGCTGTATAGTGGCTCTAGGAGTCAGCAAGTTGTAGGATAATTCCATCAACTGCCTGCATCATATTTATGTGGTCTGCATGACAGCCCATGGAGGGTACCATTAGCTGGGTGGAAGTTAACCTTTTGTTTTATCTTTGGGCAATTCAGTGTTTTTTGGTTAATCAGTATACCTGCACATAGGAACATGGACTGTAATTATTTACATACTTTATATAGTAGTCCTTACAACAACTACAGTCAGAAATCAGTCTTTCATTACGAAGAGAGGGCACACACATCTTCCTCTTTTAATGAACACAATGTAACGAAAGGTTTCATTTTCAATTACATGAAAGAAGGATGCATACAAGTGAACCCTCAGTTGCTCGCTGACATATGGAAATACAAAGAATCCAATGCGTCAAATTAACTTCCCCCAGGGGTAGCAGCATATCTTTGACATGTCATGAGTGTAATTTAATATTCTAAGTTTGAAAGTAGACCAGGTGCTACTTGGAATTTAAAGTGACTCTACTAAACATCATGGCTTTAAAACTTCTTTACCACAAGTACACATTTGGTCACCGCATTTATTTTTTAGACCACCATTGGGCTCCATTCTTTCGCAGAAACATTATTTTAATGCCGCACTGACAGAGGTGCTTCTTGACCAAAGTAGCACTTCAAGTTTTCAGAAGATCATTCTGTCAAATGTAACTTTAGTGTCAGTCTGTCTGTGTGGGACTTTACATTAGATAAGATTATAACCTGAGGGTGTGCATTGTGATATATGGAAGGATGAGTGTATCGCTGATTAGACAGAATCCCCGGCAGCCCTGCTTTCCTATGTATAATATTTACCAGGATATGATCTAAGGATCCTGAACAAAAGTCCTGAAGAACTATCTGTTGGAATATGATAAGCCATTCTAAAATAAGATAGCCTACATTATAATCTCAGAGAAAGCTTTTGGATGGATGTGAATCTGTTGATATTCGAGAGTGGAAGTCAAATCTTTCAGTTTCTCAGCTTCACTGTTTGGTTGTGACTTCCATACAGTTCTACACGGTGAGGTTGACCAGCATGGGATACTCAGTGGAATTGTAGTGTGAGTCCTGTGGGGTTTCTTCCTGGTCAAATGAGCCCTACATCTGGCTTTAACCCAAAGCGCTTCATTGTAACAGAGTAGACTATTCACATCTGAGCATTTCACTTTCTTTGACTGTGGGCATGTTCAGCAATGAAGCCACAGCTGCTAAATATATTTCCTGTTACGTAGGCTCATCAGACGGGAACGCCCCCTCGCTTCAGACAAAAATAGGAAAGAGGACTGATTAGATGTAGCACTCTGGGGGGGAGGAATTGAAATGGTTCCCAGTGAATTAAAAATGAACACTGCTAAGGATTTAAGGCCAGATGTATGTATTAAAAACCATTTGCATTATTGTCTGTCATAAGAAAATCAATAATGAACAACCAAGTGTTCTTACAGTTTTATAGGTAGCTTTACATTGGTGTGTAATATTCAATGTTAAGTTGCACAATAATGCCTCTTGCTGAGCATGAGATGTCATGCGTGTATTGGTTGTATATATCAGTATAATTAATTAGTTAGTCATGTTGTACTATAGAACATATCTGTAAAGAAACATGACTGGATTGAATAAATCCATACCGATGCTTACCCCAGTCATGCAACAACAGCAGTGAAACAGACATTTGTCTAGAGGAAATAGATGCTACTGGGGCATCAACGAAGCATCCACCTGACACAGACCCTTACAGTAACATGGGGGATGAACACACAGGCCGCAAAAAAAAAACAAAGACAGAAAATGTACCAACTAGGCTGAGCTGCCATCCTCTCCATGTAGTCCCGTGCCAGGCTGAGAGCCCCGGCCCTGTGTGGATACAGCAGGCAGAACATGGACAGCACGCCCAGGTTATTGCCATACACCTCGTTCCAGCGGGCGCTGAACTCTCCGGGGCTCCAGGGAGGCAGGTATTCCTCGGGGTGCTCCAGCATGGCCTCACCGGCCTCGCGAATCCTCCGGGCCATGTGGCGGTGGGTCCCTGTCGCGGCCGCCTGCAGCATCTCCACGTCCGCCTGGCTGAAGAACAGCATGGGGTGGCCCTCATAGTTCCCCCCCATGAAGGGGATGCCACCGCTGGGATCCACGTCAGCCTCGGCGGGGGCCAGGAGAGGCCAAAGCATACTTATGAAGAAGACTGTGGGGGCCCCACGCGTGTAGGTCCTCATCCTCTCATCAGAGAGCCACACTGTGGCATCGCCGGACCAGCTCAGCTGACGAGGAAAAAAGAGGAACGGAAGGTTTAAAAAAAAGCCTGCCCATATTCTCTAGCTGTTTTTCTGACAAAAGGCCCTGCATTCCTGGAATAATTAGATACAGCTGTATCCTGATCATTTCGTCTTTTCCTACGGTTCAGGGGAATCACTGTGCGGTTTGCAAGCAACTGAAAATAATTACTCTAAAACTTTATTACTGCTGCCCGTGGCACAGTACAGTATGACCTCAGAAAAGAAAGGCCTTTGATTATGTTTGTTTATTACTATCTGTGCATCAAGAACCTCACACCTACCTAAAGTATCTTTCTTCCCCTAAACCTGCTGTATACCGCTAACTGTATCCTTCTCCATTAAGTCAAGATGTGTTTATTAATATACGCCATTGTCACAAAGGCTATGCCATCAACCACAGCCAGACCTTTTAGGTGAAATGATATATTACAGCAGAAACGTTTTAAAAAACAAGTTGTTGAAAAGCAAACCAAGCCATCACATCTTTTCTCTTAAACGTGACAATAAATTCCATGACCGTTTGGCAATGCCCCGATGGAAAACCATTTGGTAATTTAAAGTGTCTAGACTGTTGTTCCATTCTTATTGCATGAGTTGCATTGAGTGTATTTTTATGTCAGAAAAGCAATCTAAACTAGCCTGTGTGTGCTCTTTTTGAAAATGTTTATTGGGGGTGGATTGCACAAGTTAAGCGTGACATTTGACCTCATGTTACATTCCAGTCTCACTCTGCCCGTGCCAAAAAGTAATTGTTGAGACTGCGCAAAAACTGTGGAGGATCAGCCTACACATTTTCTACAAAGTGAGGTCGATCATGTATTACCATTATTAAAACCTGCATCCTAACCCTGCTTTCGGTATTAGGAAATGTGAATTGTGGACTAGACCAGGCGCTGCCTTGAACATGAATTGTATTTAGACGAGGACATCCTTGCCTCCAATAAACCATGGAGACATGACTCAGTATCTTGGGAATCAGAGATAATGTGCAACTACGCCTTTAATCCAAGCAAAGTACGTTTTAGTTGTTATGGTACATTTTCTTTATTATTCAATGTGTGTGAGCCCACTGCGACGGCCAACTACAGTATGTTATATATTTACAATTCTTATCTGTGCACAAAAGTTGCCTTGTTCTCGTCGACTAATACTGAAAGCAATGAACCAAAGACTTTTTGCCATACCTGTCAGAAAAGACGGGGAATTTCCACTTCAGGCTTCTCACGACTAATTTCTTACCAGCCACAAAAATTATCTAAATAGTAAGTTATCTATTTGTAACGGGTTCTTCAGAGGCGAAACAAAGTTACAGTGCGAGAGAAGTGTTTCTGTTGGTGGCGCACGTCATGCTGGCGAGTGAGGAGGGGCGGTAAGGAAGAATGGTTTAAAGGAGACCAAATGAATTAAGTAGCTTCCCTCCCACAATCCTACCAGTTTATGTCATCAATCACAGATTATATGTATATAATTTCTCCTACTGCATGTGCAACTATAACACAGTGGATCTGAGCATATGTAAAAAGTGTATAACATTTTATTTCAATGACCGTAATTCCACCACTAAGAACACACTTGAATTTGCCCTGTGCTGTCAAGACCACAAATGATTCTAACATAATAAGGCAAATGTGCACCAAATATTTCACGTGAAATGAGAATACAGTACGGTACACCACTACAGCTGTGTTGCATATGACTGCACACACAGCAATAGTATAAATTCAGTTTGGATGAGTGAGATTTCTACCACTTCTATTTAATCTATACATGCTGCTTGATGTCAAAATATATCTATACCTTTTTCTAAGATGTCGGTCATCTTAATGAAGATGGCACAACCTTTTTATGCACACCAACCAAATAACCATTCAAAAGTTGGTAAATAATACTTCAAAATTATACTGCTTGTGAACCTTAAGTATTTCATTTTTGAACACGATCACTCATACAGTAGAACATTTTACTGTTGCACCAAAATAATACTGAGAACCTCTAGCAGTCTTCATTCATTATGGTTTCAAAATGACAGGATTGTGTTTTTGTCACATACAAACAGATGTATCTTCTTTTACAGCAACAATTATCTGAGTAACAACTTACACAAAACTGACATTAAGACTTTAACATCATATTCAAGAGGATAAAGTTCACGCAGTGAAAACAAAAGACACAGTATAATACACAACAGTGTACTTACACATACATCTGTACAAATAATGGTACATAAGTATCATTTGCACTAAACAAAAGTGATTTTTACATAGTCCTGCAAAGTACAGTATATATTTTCACATTTCCATGTTGGATTCATCTTATTTAGATGTAAAAAATAAATAAAAATGTGCTTCAAGTTTGTCTTTAATTATCATGCCTAGTTGGGAAAACATATTTAATTTATTCTAATAGTTTGAATGCAAAAAAGTTATTCAGAATATCTCACCTGTTCTAGTGAATGTATGCCAAGTGTAAAATTACCTTAACTACAGTAGCTCCAATTACTAGCACTCCTGAATCACTTCAATGGTAAAAGGCAGTCATGTCTTGAAAAATTATTTCTTCCACTTTCCAACAACATTATTGGTGTAAAATGGAGCTTGACTAGAATTAGAATTCTCTATGAAGGTTCAACAGAAATAAGCATGTACGTATATCAACTCACTAAACTGCACACGCGCACATACGCACACTTATTTTGGCAAGTCGTATTTCAACATGTATGTTACAATAAAACCACAAAACGACGTTCAAACAGTGGAATATTAGAGAGATACTGTGGTTTACATTCACATGGTTTCTCTGAATGGGAGGATGGCTGTGTGTGCTCCACAGGTCAGGGTCAATAGGGAAACTACGAACAACAAAATAGACGAGCTTTCCCCTCCTGAGGCCAGGCTCGAAGGAAGGACTCCTACGACAAACTCTGGAACATTTTCAGCAGAGAATCTGGAGGCCTGGGATAATAGCCAGTGGTACAAGGCTTGTCAGGAGAAAACCTGGGGAACTTGTAGTCGAGAGGAAGATCTGAGACAAGAAAAGTCTAATTAAAGTCAAATGAAGTGAACAACACTATGTTCTGCATTAGCATTCATTAGCAGGCCTGTTCAATGAGAGATTACTTAATTACATTCTAATGTGTTTGTTGTGACATGAAAGAGATACATTCACAGTAAATATTCTAGAATTCTTCTAGGAAACAAATAAAATGACATTAATTGGTAATCTTTGAGCTATTCTTCACACAATCATGCTAGAGAATGTGAAAACACTAAAGCAATAATATCAAACGGGAGACGTCATCCTCCAAATTAGAATATTGGGCTTTTAATACTACATTAAAGATGACAATAGCAAATTCCCATCTCTCTTTGGTTTAATGTATTTTATTACTAGAAGTTATTATTCACAATCATTTCAATGAATTTAGAGTAACCAGTTTCCAGAGGCTGAGTGTATCACATACAAAGTATACAAAATGTGTGGAACAGATACCTGCTATGTGTTCCACACTAGGAATAGCCATAGTGCTGTATTTGTGAATGCAGTGGCTACACCAGGTTAGCATCTGGTTCTCTTCGTCCCCTTCATCACTTTTGTCCACATCAACAAAGTAGGACCCCCACCGCTCAGACACAGCAGAAGGTGTCTTCATGCCTTGGGCCTGTTGGAAGATTTTGCATGTAACAAGGGTTGCATGTTAGAACATCTTATTTTACTGTACAGCTGTCTAAAGCAATCTCTGGCTGACCAAATGAACCCAAAATCTGACTCAAAATGTGTGATTGAAGTAGTCACAATATTAAATAATTAACCTGCTTTATTAGAACAATTATGGTGAGTGAGTGAATGAGTAAAGGCTGACTAGCACAGAATAGCCTGAAAACATGATTTAGAAGATACATTCAACTACGGAACCGAAACATCAAAAATACCACCAGATAAAAGATAAACCTAATCGGCGGGCCTGCATGTGTTTATGGTTCCCTCACAAAGTGCTGCATGATATAACCAGCAATTTTCACAAACTGCTTAAGTATACAGTACTTAAAACATGAAGTGTCTGACAAATGCATCATACAAGTATTCTCTAGTACTAAAGTTAAATGTATATATTTAAATTATGTTGAAAGGCATGGTTAGTCATTCTTGAGAATGCTTGCTAACTTCGAGCTTAAACACACAAGAGCAAGCCCTACAACAACACAGCAAATGTAATTAAGATACATCTTAGATATCTGTACTTCTCAAAATAAATCAGTGTATTGTTAAGTTTAACAGCATATATTTTATATTTTTACAAAAGTATTGAAGTTATCATTGGGCCCCCCTGCACATGTGCAAACTGATTCCTCTTTCACCATCATCATTTTGAGACTGTGCAACTATGTTCTTGATGTTTTGCTCACTCGTCCCTAATTGTCTGTCCGGATCACAGCATCCTGCCGCTCAATATCCTTCTTACAGAGGTTGAACATTATTTAATCATATCCTTTCAATGAGGTAGAGGTAGCTATGTCACGACTTCTCTTTTCTCTGTGGAGGAAGTTGGGGAATGCTGCTAAACCTTGACCTCACAATCTCATGCAGGCCTGTGTCAACTTGCCTGTAACCAAACGTTTCACTACTAGAAGCTAAAGAGCAATGATATGGGACCCATCACAGCCTTCTGACAAGGCTGGCATTGCCTTGTGAAAGCTGTGCAGTATACGGTATAGTCAGTAATTCTGGAGAAGGCTTGGTAATATTTGAACCTGATAAAAACACTTCTTCCACCAGTGCCATAGGGCACTCCTTCAGAAGCTCCACCCCACACATTAGACACACATGGCCACAGCTGGGATAGTGTTGCGTGGTGTGGTCTGCACAACTTTGTTGATGATCAAATTTACAGAGCCAGAGCTGTGTAGAAACACCAGATACATTTTTAGCATGCACAATGAACTGGCAGC
Organism: Forbesichthys agassizii; assembly: GCA_026546735.1. Taxonomy (NCBI): domain Eukaryota; kingdom Metazoa; phylum Chordata; class Actinopteri; order Percopsiformes; family Amblyopsidae; genus Forbesichthys; species Forbesichthys agassizii. The sequence continues at coordinate 935 of JAODLL010013877.1, read as the reverse complement.
TAGCAGACCTTGAGGAGATACCTGAAATGCATCCTGGGACCCACATGTACAGTGTATGCATGCAAAGGCAAACACATGGGATCTATAAAAGAGTATATGATGACGGAATGGGAAAGAGAGGCCCTTACATTTGAAAAGGGGTTTTGGTAGAGTTAAACCAAAACAGCTGTAGCGCATGAACTTACCTCAAACTTTCCCTTCTTCTCTAGTGGCTCTACTTGGGCCTCGTTGGACATTGCCGCATCGCTCTTTGGAACTCCCTCTCCCTCCATTTCTTCTGCGATCATCACGGTCTCCCACTGACCGAACGTGGTGGCAGGAAACATGTCTGAACGCATGCTATCCCCAAAATATACCACCTGGGGAAGGCATATGAGGTATAGGGACCATTTATATTGAGTGATCTGAAAATAGGCTCACGGTTTAGACATATTGTAGATGTCAGACTGTTAACCTGCAACGACCTACAGTAGACATCTTAAATGTATACAGTATATATACAAAAAAACACTGAATTGTTTTATTAGTTGTGGAAGCCCTTGTTTTAAAAAACTACATAATATGAAAAACTAAATATAGCATTAACAAAAAAACCCTAACAAATCATATTTTTAAAAAAGAGGAAATGTGCAAATCACCGAAACCTATCAGCTTATTTTCCATATCTATATCTGCACTGCAAACAGGAAGTTGTGAACAGATGCACATTAGTAACTGATTGCTAATATTAGAGCATGTATCTGATGATGAAGACAAGACTGTGTGACTATCAATCGCTTTATCTAGTTAGTGTACGTCAGTAATGTAAAACGTTCCTATTGAGCTGTTCATCTAGTTGCATTGAACCAATAAGGCTGATATCCAATCCAATCCCAATCCATTTTATTTATAGAGCACATTTTAAAACAACTAGGTTGACCAAAGTGCTAACATCA
>JAODLL010013847.1:0-28542 GCA_026546735.1 Forbesichthys agassizii | reverse complement strand
ACCCGACCTTTCTGTGTGGAGTTTGCATGTTCTCCCCGTGTCTGCGTGGGTTTTCTCCGGGTGCTCCGGTTTCCCCCCACTATCAAAAACATGTCAGGTTCACCCTGCTGTTGACCAGACACTGGCATCAATCTGGAGTTGGTCCCCGGGCGCTGCACAGCGGCTGCTCCCTTCGGGGATGGGTTAAATGCAGAGGATAAATTGCTCCTAAGGGGGATTAATAAAGTTGTATTCTATTCTAAGCCTTCTTCAAAGTATGTAACTAGCAGTAAAACAGCTTCCTTATTGCTTGACAGGCATTGCTTGTCCAGGTACAGTATACAGTTGGATTATGATGATGTAATGAAGTTGAAAAGCCAGTTTCTCTACTGTGAAATCCTAGTGTGGGCAGGCTTGATCGAAAATAACTAGATGCTAGAAGCTGGAACTGGGTTTCTCAACAATCAAAAAACGAAAGCATTTAGGCTATGTCTTGTTTTTTAGGCCTATTTTTGTTGGACTATATTGATAGCTGAGAGGCTCGTCATTCGGGCTCGCTCAGAATTATTATCTTAAAGTGAATCTATCTGACAATCTGCCATTAGATGTCACACTGGGTCACCTGCAAAACAAATGCTGTGCGGCCCACACACACTCCATGTCATGCTTCACTTAAGGCATTATAATATGACGGGGCCATGATTCAACATCAAACTCCATGGGTAGGCTACAGCTAAAGAACTGAAGCTTACATACTGTGTAACTGATTAGCTTGAAAACTTTAACTGCACAATTAATGAATATATTATTCCTTCTAACCGGACCTTAAAGTCCAATGCTGCTTTCACTTGCAATGACACAAAGTAGTCTACTGAATCTCTAAACGCTTTTTAGTTGTTTGGTATTCCACTCCCAGCATTACACTAGCAGGGATATCATATGAGATAATATTATAACATTCAGGACTGTTGTAGGCCATAGCAGAGATAACAAGTGTTTCAGTACTGAAACCTATGGATACTGTTCTGCTATTGTACGCAGTGTGTAATGATTGACAGGTATGCAAGTAAACTGCCTAATTGTTTAAAATAGTTACTTCCCTTACAGTTGCTTTAAGCACTGCACACTCACATTTGGAGAAGTTAATCAACAATATGTCAATAAAATGCTAACACGTATAAAATAAGAATTATTACCAATCCGAGGAACGAAGCACAAGTCACAAGGGTGACCAGCCATCGCCTGCAGGATCCGTGAGCACCGCGGTTGCTTTTCCCACCGATTATCTCAACACCTTCCCTTCCCTGTTTCGAACCCCTCTTCCCAGCTTTCAGTGCACTCTTCAAACCTCGCCGGGTGTCCTTCCTCTTGTCGAACAATGTGTCTTCCTCTTGATCGTCTTTATCGTCCTCATCCTCCGTTCTTGCGAAACGAACTTGCTTCTTTTTCATGACGGCGTCTCGACCCACAGAAACAGGCATAGGCTACCTGACGGGTTATTATGGCTGATGATGCCCTGGCAGACTGGCGTGCACACGTGAACAAACAAGCGCACACGAAAAGCGACGCTGTCAAAACCTACGTTTTCCCCTCTCTCCCCGAATATATATTCTAATACATCCGTAAAATCCACTCGCCCATTGCAAAATAGCTGGATAGTGAAGGGAACGCTAGCAGAATAAGCACAGTATTGCGTATATATTCCATATGTACAGTACAACACAAGCACTACAGCCTACTACTGTATGCAGGCTATGCTCAGCAGCTGACGCGTACGTACATGGTACAGGAAGTGTGAAATACAAGTAGTCCATGAAGAATGGAGACATCTAGTGTTGAGTACATATAACAATAATGGTTGATTGATGAATTGATAAATTGATGTAGACGTTTTCTTCTATTTAGATCACACGAAACTTAAACTAAGAACTTTGGTCACTTGACAACAGTTCAGGCTAATAAATGAGGTCTATAGGTCATAGTAGGCTACTGCATATTATAGGTAGGAACTAGGCCTATATTATTATAAAGCAAGTCTTCTTAATTGTTGCAGGTTAGACATTCATTTTTATAAAAAGATAGAAAGACAGCATGTTTTTATTTACATGCTGCCTGTCTTTAAATCACATTGGGCACAAATCGTAGAATTGAAGTAGCCTAACAGACTGTTCGAATTAGAAGACAGTGACTGAATTTGGAGTCAAATTGTATGCATGTCAATATGAATGTGCTCAACAGTAATACAACAATATTATAATTGCATCCCTCGTCTATCCACCTTAAATGTTATGATTATGTTCTCTATGTGGACGCTTTTGCTATGTGCAAACACAATGGACTTTATTTACATAAAATATATGTAAAATATAAAGTACAAAGGGCTAGTTGTGACAACATAACATCACACTTGATTATTAAATCAAATGAATGAAATTATACAGTAAAACAAATTGAAAACTATTAAAGTAACCACAATGGAAGAGAACATATTACATAAATATAATGATATAATTAGGGAAACCAAAAGAAAAGAAAATGCTAAATAAATATGAACCATAGCACAATCTTTAAAGCTGGGTTTGAAGGATTTAAACGGTGTTGGTTCTTATAGTGTTATCTCCTATGGCAGGGTTTCCAAAGGGTGAGGGCTAATGTACACTCACCTGAGCCATTAAGCCTGTCTGTGACCACTTATTAGGTCTCAGCATGTTCATGGAGGCAGGACCAGCATGATCAGTTCAAATCAATTATTTAATAAACTGGGAGCCAAAGGAAGGGAGTCAGGATTTGTGTGGTGATGACCTGTTCAAACCAGTATAGAAGCCTGCTGCATTCTGGGTAAAATCTTAAGGCAAAAGATTGACCTTTGGCTCATGCTAACAGTCCAGTCTTGAGGAAAGGAATGGATGTATTGCTTTCACCATCCATATTTTTATTTAGGTTATGGTTCTAATTTGCAGTTCAGAAGAACTAGAATCATGTTTAACAATGTTCAGCTCTGACTCCAAGATTTCTGACCATCAAATGGGAGAACAATGTGTTATGACCACTCCCGTCCCCAGCAACAAGCTGTTTGTATCATTAGGTCTCAGGGAAAGTCAATGTATGTGTGCTGTGAACGATGAAATGTTTCGGAAGAATAAAGTTGCATGTACAGAATTAAACAAGGCCTCAAACAGAAACTTGCACTGCAGTACAACAATAAACCCAGCATTCTTTATGAGGTCAATTAAAATACCATGGTCTGCTGCAGCTGAGCTGGCATTTAAAAGTATTCAAATCAAGATTCCCTATGTCGCCATAAGGTAATTTGTGCGTTTTCTGTAGCCTACTGTGCAAAAAATAACATAAAATCAGGGGCTGCTACGTCAGCTGCAATACATTATGAACCCCACCACCAGGGTGCAGCTCCATCTCCTTGCAGGCTCGCGTCATCAACGAAGACTGATATGTAGGAGATGTTAATGGTGATGACTGCAGAGGGCGCTGTTGCACATTTGAACCGATTGAAGCATAGTTGATAATGTGTTACTCCCTGGACTATACTGTATACCTAACGTCAACATAAAGTTATCCTGCTGATTTTAGGCCTTCATTCCCACAAACTGGATCAGCATGCCCCTTTGCCATTGACTTACACTGTTTCTCATAATCATGTGCCTACTTCTAATGTGTTTACAACTCTATAATATAACAAAAACTTTATTATAAAACTGAGTATTTTACATGCAAATTTACAACAGTAATTAAAGAATATATTTTGTGTTGGTAGGAGAGTGCAGATATTTTTTGTTGAAACTACTATAGTACAGTTTTGACTGTGCAACTACACTTTATAGTAGCCTACTTGTTTATAGGCTATCATCATTTCTAAAGGCCTTGTTGGCACCAAGCTCAGTCTTTGACAAGCTGCTTATCTGTGTATCAGGAGGCACTATACCTCTACCCTGCAGAATGTTTACTTCAATGATAACTTAGGCCCTTCTCATCATGTTTTCATTAATGCAGACATTTGTCATTTTTCCAATTGACATGAGCCTTTAACCTCGGTTATAACTGTAGCTGTATGTTGCTTGCTGATATCTATATATTCTTATAAAACATCTCTCTGAATTGCATTTAATAATAACGTTAGAACGGTATACATGTAATTTAACAATACTGCCATGAGGGAATTTCATTGGCTTTGCAGAGGTGACACAAAACTGGGGTAAAAAACAACATAACTTTCATTGTTTTAGTCTTTCAGATTTATTCACTTATAGAATATAATTATAGACCATACATAGAAATACAGCAAGCACTGTACATCCAACATGATAGCAAAACCCCAAAACATATCTGAAAAAATATATTTAAGTAGAAAATGTCTTGGGTAAAGCATAAGGAACTTCCATTATGAATGCTATGCAATAGTGTAGAAAATTATTGAAGAAAAAAGGTAAACAAAAATAAAAAATAATGGCACAGCATTATGGGGGACAAATGGGCAGAATAAAATATGTAGTAAACAATATTATTAGCATGTTTGTATAGCAATTATAAGACAATACAATAAAGTCAGATTACCTCACTGACCAATTCATCAAAATCCACCAAAAATATAAAACATTTTGCACATATTCAAAAATAAAGACAATGTCAAGATATTTGGTCTTCAGCCATTACTTCATGAAATGAGGGAGACAGATAACATATCTGTCTGTGTGATATTCAGCATACAATATATAGATAAAGCCATTTCACATATGGCTTCATATAATTTCTTTGGGTGGCATTTCAAGAAACCTAAATGAATGATTCAACTAACAAGGTTAAAGGTATCATGAATTATATTAAAATAATTAATTACGTATACTGTATGGCAAAGATGCTTCACAATTTAAATCTTAGAGATTCAATGTATATTTTAAATTAATTTTTCTAAAGGCTTGAGGCTTTTATTGGTGAACAGGGTTATTCTAATATAAAAACATCTACAATACAAGCAAGCATACAATCAACACATGAAGGCAATATCAAAAATAATTATAACAGCCGTATTAATTAATAAGGGTACATGTATTGTAAACTGTATATATTTCTCTATACTTTTATGAAAATACATTCGGATTTGGCATGATTGCATTACATATCAGAGGTGTAAAAGAGCTTCAGGAAATAAAAACAATACAAAAAAAATAATACAAGGGTGATATTATTGTCCATAGGGAGAAAATACATCTGAGGTAGATTCTGTCTTTCTATGGAAACACCATGGACCAAGTATGAATGTATGTTTTCTATTGTCTACGTTTTAGTCGTCAAAAAGACCTCTACAACCTCAGTCAGTCAGTGAGTTAGTGATTACACAACATTTTCAAATGGGTTAAGTTTCACTATCTCGGAGGAGATATCTGTTTGTAGGCACAGGAAAGCATAGTGTTTAAGAATGAAATTGTATAGCTTGTCAGTTATTTTCAGTTTGTTTGACAAAATAAGTGTAGGCAAACCATCTTGAATTATGAAATGTCACTGTTGCACCACATATTGTTATATAAAGGAAAAACGAATTAATAATTGAGCTTTAAAATCCTGACTCCCTGTCAACCAAAGGTTAATGCATGGACTAAGTCAATGGTTAACTCGATTTAACCTGACTTTAACCTGACAGTGTCAATCATTGATGAACTTCAGGTGTTTTGTTACATTTTACAATAAGGTAGATTAAAATGATATACCATACAGCTTTTCCTGTAAAATAATTGAGAATAATCTTTTTGCCCAGGTGCATGTCATCTTTACATAAAATACTGTTCTGGTCAAGTTAGTTACCTAAAATAATTGTTATACTTGAATATATTTGCCAAATCAAGCTCTATCATATAATTTATAAGGCATATAAGTACAGAACTGAAAAATACAACTAAAGCTAAATTCATATAAGACACAATTATTCACACCACTCTCTGTGGCTAACACTGCTGAATGATATTAGTAAAAACAACTAGTGAAGCTCCTCTTCATAAACAATAAACAATATCCAATATCCAACCTCTGATATAAAAGCACATTTGTGTTTTAGCTAAGAGATATTACGTTATACAAAGTGATGTTGACTTCTCATATGTAATCTCATTGTGATTAAAGCTACTTCCTATAAAATAGCTCTGAGAACCTTTACAATTAAGACCCAGCTATATAAGCAATACAAACGAACTCAAAAGAACCAATAATTTAAGCACTTCTTTGAAGTGATATTAATGTTTTGTCCCCCCCAAATAATATTTACAATTTTGGCATGTTTTATACCAATGTATAAAAATAAAAAAATGAATTGAATTCTCTGATTGTCTGTTTGCAGGAAATGATTCAACTGTAAATTACATTTTGGTTAAGAAATATAATACATTTCAAAATAATAAACTAATAAAGATCTTATTACTGTAATTGTGTCATATAAATGTTATATTGTAAATCTAGAACTACAAGAATTGTACGGAATAATCGATATTTAAATCAAGTATTCTCCATTTAATGAATGCCTGTCAGGCTGATAATAGATTAGATATTGTGACAAGCAAAGTTTGAACTTGTAGCCTTCATAAAATAGACACAGCATGGCATGTGTGAATTCCCTTATAGAACAGGTTATTCCCACATGTTCCTCACAGAAATATAAAATAAATTCCTAATTTTCTTTTTAAACCTTCAAGTTCATTAGCCAGCAGGACAATGCAGCTAGACGATTTAATGCATAGTTCTTAAATGTCACATTCATGACAAACTGAATATTACATACATACAGTACTATTTCAAATAGTATTCCATGTGTGTCACTTTTCAACAATATCATATATAAGGCAGCATTAGTCAGGTTAATACATACACAGACAAAAACATACTTTATCTCACGGCAGCAGCTTCTAGGTATCTGCTCAGGTGTAAATGTATGCATCTGTGGTGATGTGGTTGTGCCAGTTTGTTTAGCCATGAATTTAGAGAACAGATTCAGGGTCCCCAGCTTTGTGTAGGGGGTCTCCCGCACACACGTCACTTTGCAGCATCTTTTCGGCTGCATCCTGTCCTTTCGTCAGGGCCTCCTCTCTCGCTTGCCTCAGGCGTTTGGCTTCTACCCAAGGTATGAGACACAGCACCAAGCCTCCGATGATGGGAGGGACCCCAGCTAGGTAGAAAGCCACGTCATAGCTTAGTAGCTTGTCTCGCAGGTATCCTTCAGGCAAAGAAAAAAGATATCATTATCATCATATAATCCTTTCAACGGGGCAATCAGCATCTAGGACATTAGCACAGTTGGTGCCACCAATAATAAGGTGCCTGTGTTCAGAGGAGCATCCCCACATGGGCCTTATAGCATTTCAACCAGTGAGGTTGAGAGTGGTCCAATGGCAGTCCAATTCCTTTGATTGACGCCTATTGGCAGAAGCTCTATCACAAACCTCCAAATACAGACTTAATTGTAGAGTGGAAGAAATGGAGGAGCTTGCAGGATAAATGACGTGGGGTTGAAAATGTTGTTAAATCTAATAATTTCATGGAGATTGGAGGCTAAATGTTTTTTTGTTTTTTTAAGTATATATTATTATTATTGAGACGCCACTCAAAGCATGTAGAAGAGTGTATCATGGTCAGAACTACATTACTCTGCAATGTTGTGAAAACCTGTATGTGTATGTGGGCTCCACCTCCAGTAAACATTCACTAGGTGGAGCAAGATAACTTGATGTGTGATTGTTGGCTGGTTTTTCAACAGATGGTGAACTAGGCCTGCTGGATGGGTGTCATTTTACGCAACATACACTATCTGACTCTGTAATGTATTAGGCTCCCAACAGCATCTCTGTAGTGGACTACACCACTTTAACAGAGCTAGAATCTGTAGTGTATTAGGCTCCAAACAGCATCTCTGTAGCGGACTACACCACTTTAACAGAGCTTAACAGCAGTTTAACCAACACAAGAACCACATGAATTCCACGTGTTACCATAAAACATCATGTCATCATTACATGTAGAGCACAATGTCACGCGTCACCGCATTAAATAATGTTAAAGTATAGACCAAATGTGGAGCATGTGAAATGATCCACAGGTGTTTATGTTATCCCATGAGCTACACATGCTATGTTACATGTTAGTTTGCACATGTGATGCACATGAGAAACATATCCTACAGGGCACATGTGGCGGACATTACATGCGGTGGATTGAATTCAAGGCACTAGTTACTGGTGGTAGTGCAGACGCAAGCGTAGCAACAATTACGTTGGGTTTAAGGTGCTTTGTTTTTCCTGCCTGGGCACATATGATCATTTCCTGGCTCACGCTGAAACGGGTGTGTCACATGTAGTTGTTTGTCAAGTCAAACTAAATACTGCATAGCGTCTTCCCCTGGTCAGACCATGTCAACATCATGCGTTTTAGTATTTAGGTGCAGTTCCTGTATAGTCTGTAAACTAAAGAAAATCAACTCACACAACCACTGAGTTATATGGCTCGGTTTCAAGTTACAATGCAAACGTTGCATGTACTATAAAATAATAAACACCCCAACACACCTGAGAAGTCCAATCAGCATCATTAACTGAAAACACCTGTGTAGGTCATTCAGGATCTAATGTTAGCTATAGATATGTTGTGGCTATTTGCATGCCAGGATTTATTGCACGTCGATCTGGATATCATAATGGCACAACAGGAATCTAAAAAAGAGAGTATAACAATAGCCAGGTGTACAAGTTGGTCCGGAACCTCAGACGCACCCATTTAGTAAATATCTTGTGTGTGTTTATGCTGGCATCTCTCTTGCATTTTTTAGCTTCTGGTAAGCAAAAAAATACAACACCCCCTCTAAACTTTTAAGGTATAATTACACCGTTATGACACTTTCCCTTCTAAAAGCTTGACAAGCCCCCCCACACCTAACGTGAACACATTTCCCTAATATCATAACAAATTCAGTAGACCTATCCAATCATGATGTTTATAGTGTTAAGCCATTAACACAAATAACACTGAATAACTAATGATACAGCTTTTTTAAGCCCACTTAAAAAAAAATTCCTATGTATGTTCACTGTGTTTGTTCACAACCTTCAACACAAATATAAGCATCACACACACGAATCAAATGCAAGTTTCACATGTGTAATTCACGTGGCTCTCCCCTCCTATTTAAACAGCGTACACACAGTAAGCACGGTACCTGCAATGGGGGGCCCTACCACCATGGGCACAGACATCAGGCCCAGCAGGAAGCCGATGGCCTGGGACACGTCCTTGGCGCCCACCAGCTCGAAGGCGATGGGCGCCATGATGCAGATGAAGCAGCCGTCAAATAGCCCCATCAGTAGGCACACAGCGATCAGCCCCCCGAACACGTTGCACAGGGGTATCATCATGGAGAGCACGCCAATCACCAGGAAGGAAGACACCTGGGCGGGGACGACGCCTCGTAAGTGTTATACAACGGAATGTCAACCAATCACATGTGCCATTCAGTTGCAGACCTTATCTGTGTATATTGTTGTTATCTATGCATGATGAGCAGAACAGTGCCTTAATGGATTATGAAAAACATAGAAGGAGCTACTGTATATACTATATAATTAGAGGCAACCACGTCAGCCTTTAAAAAAATTGTCCTAACTGTACCTAATGCCTAACTGTAGTAGTAGAGGCGTGAGCAGGTCAAATGTGTCCCAAGTTTTCGGATAAAATGTGCAATATCTAATATAAGTCAAGTGAGAAGAGTTTTATTTATCTGAAATATAACTAAATATCTAGATATTTACTATTAAATATAATTTACTTGAGAATCCTTCTTATAAAAATATACAAAACATCCAGGTCGATAAGTCTCAAGTCAATCTCAGGTCAATAACATACTTGACTCAAGGCAAGGCACTGGAAGTTTACCCACCTGAAGGTAAACCTTGTTCACACCGTGGATGTAGTCCGCCACCCTGCCAAAGATGAGGCGGCCCACCCCAGACGTGACACCAATGCACATGAGCAGAACCTCTTTGTTGGCGTCTTTTCCAAAGCGCTCCTCCACATGCTTCATCTGTGGACACCAAAGGAAACAACTGGGCCTTTAGCGCCTGCTCAAAACTGCTGACTCATAGCTGTAACTGTAACTCTAGAACATGACCACACACAGCTAAACGCAAATGAAGCAGTCACATACTGTAGCACATAACAGGGCTGTGCAGAGCAATCCATACTGCTGAGTATTGTGATATTATATATACTATATCAATTTGAAAAAAGAAAAAAAAAAAGTTTTATATAATATATACAAAAATATGACAAAATTATTTGTGCCTTTCGTAAAATTGTAACTGCACCCTAAAATGTGTTTTTTGAGCTGTAAACTAAGTAATAGGATTGATGGTATTAATATTTACAAAATGACCATTTTTATAAAAATCTGCATTTTATAGGCTGAAAACGGATCTACACGTCATACCCGTTAAACATCATCCCATTCATCATCCTGATTTTAACGATACACTTAAACATCATCAAATTAATGAATGTTAATGAGGTCCCCCTCTCAGCCCAGTGTTGACCTACCTGTAAGCATCCTTGAGCAAGATGCCTAACCCCCTAACTGCTCTTGGTGGTTGGTGGCGCCTTCCATGGCAGCAATCACCATCGGTGTGTGTGTGTGTGAGAGGCAATGCAGTGCTTTGAGTGGCCGGAAGGTTAGAAAAGCACTATATAAATGCAGTCCATTCACATTTACCAATACCCAGCCCTAAAACACATTAGATGATGCAACATTAATCATGACACACGTGTGATACAGTAAAGATACAATCTTCAGTTTGTGTCTGTATTCTCCCTTGTTCCTAAGGAGCCTGTGTGCCCCTCCTACATCTGAGGAGTGACTACTCCTCCACCACATCTCTTCTACAGGCTCTTCTTTACCCTGTGTAACTGTTCTTCCTGACATTAATAGTGAGATATGGAGCATCCGTGTGGTTCTGGTGGCACCATCATGCGGTGTACCTTTAAATGTGAATTGTGTTACACCCCCGAGGCAATGCTTTCATGAGAGCATCACAACTTTGTTCTTTACAACAACATCTGGCTGTAATCAGAGCTCTAATCTGGCTGTACGAGGAAATGTGGGGTATGCGAGGCTTTAGAAGGAACATTTGCTTTAGCAGGCGTTCAAGGAAATTCCAAAGCCCAGACATCCTCCAGAGAGTGGTAACCCCCCCGTTCTCCACCAATCTTACTTTAGTACGTATCCTCACTACAGCAATGCATATTCAAACCCTAACCCTGGTTTAATGCAATAATACATTGTTCATTAATACATAAAAACCTTTAATCTGACATTCATCAACATGTCAAACAAGGTTCTGGTCTCAGACTAGTTAAGAGGACTGTTCATATTAGAGGGGGCCATTCAGCTGCAGAGCATTAAACTGAGAGAAATGCATCCAGATGCAAGTTTTCCACACCGTTGACTGCTTCAATGTCCCTCCTCCTACCAGAGAGTGTTGCAACTAGAGAAGCAGAGAGAGGCCCATCTTGAATATGAGCCAACATCCCTTTTCTTTCTCATCCAGCAAGGCTGTGTTTTAGAGCAGTGTTCCCCAACCTGGGCTCTCCCCAGGCGTACTGTACGTGACAAGATCTGTGTGCACAAAGGATACCCCCGATTATATAATTGTTGTTGATATGATCAAATAAGATGATTAAGTTCATTGTTATAACTTACTGGGGATCATCGCGGTTCCTCATATTTTAGAGGTTACGTCTGTCGACTTTAAATGCTTTGGGGGTACAGTACTCAAAAGTTAGGAGAACACTGTTAGAGGACCATCCACTCTTCTCTGGTCAAACCACCAATCCAACCATAGTCAATGTGATTTACATAGTCATAATGTAAAGAGATATTCTATATTGCTTTCTATAATATCCAGGGCTCTGGACATGGATTAAGCCCAGTCCAAGACTACAATAAACATTCAATGAAGATCTCCAAAAAATTATGTTCTTAGTTTAGGACTTGGCTTAATACATGTCTGTGAAACCGGCCTTTTAGGTGTTTGGCTTACCTTTTAAATCCACTCATCTTAAAAGGGCGTTATCTGGACTATACCTTGTTCTCATACAAAACTACTCCTGAAAGACACATATTTCTATTTAACAAGCACTCCAGCAAAGCAATGACATGTTGACATGTCAAAAACACGTGATGTGAAATCACGTGATTTAAACATTTAGTTATTTCTTCAAGCCATAAAAGAAGAGATCATAGGAGTGAAGGCCAGCTGACATTTTTCCATTGGTCAGCATTGCCTGGTAAAAGCATCCTGATAGTTCAAGCTCCTCCTCTATGATTCGCTTCGCTCTGCATATAAGTTTGGGGTTACATATACTCTAACTATTGCTACACTACATCGTTCCCATATAGGTATTGTTCTGATTGGTTGAAAGTGGTACAATCGCTAGCTTTTGTGTTTGCAAATCACATCACACATTTGTTAATATGATTAATTGAAGGTGGCTCAATCAGTTCATGATTTGATGCCTATTCGCACTACCCCAATGACAAACAAACAACATTGAATGGAGTTTCCTGACTGACACGCAGATATAAAAGAAATGCTGTGCTTGCAAATAAGAGAAAATCTTACAGACCTAAACCATTTCCGCCAGACAGCAAGTGGCCTCTTTCTGCTGAGTAAGAGATTTCAAGCCAGACAAAGTCGCTGTATCATGTACCGGGCCAAGACCCACACACACTGAGCTCTCAGCAAGACAAAGCCAGAATCATGACTGCACATACACTCTCATTCACTAAATGGCTATATTAAAATCTTGCAAAAAAACACACACACGGCCCCCAAAGGGTGGCTGACTCTGGGCCATAAAGAATTGTGGGATTTCCATGCCCTGGTCTACCTGTAAGCATCCCTGAGCAAGATGTCTAACCTCTACCTGCTCCTTAGGAAGTCACATTGAATCATAGCATCTTCAATATGACCTTAAATGTCACGTGTGTTGCTTCGACCTTCTGTTCAACTCGGTAGCTTAATGGCAGCTCACAGACATGCTTCATAGGAAATCCATAATGAGGTAGTGGCTTGGTAAACAACATTGGACGTGAACACACAGGCACGCTTACAATATTGAACTTGCTGACTCATTCACACACACTATCAATTATTTGTGTTACGTATTAGAGGGCTCCTGCTATATTGCAAGGGGGTGTTGAGAGACGTTCTGGCTGTTGGTGCCAAAAAAACACAATATCAACGTCTATGGGCATTAAAACAGATTCATGCATTGGAGTGTGAATTACCGTGCGTTATACAGTAACCTCTCTCAAAACGACAGTATCCTTGTCATGTTGGTCACAATGGCACAAACACACAAACTGTATAGCTCCCATTTATTTATGGTTTTGTCAATGTGATGTCTCTAACATTCTACTGCTGGTCTACCGCTTATTTCTTTCATTCGCTCTGGACTTGTAGCGTCTTTTTATGAGAGAAAAGATGGATCCAAACATTATAAATCAAAGTTAAATATAATGCTCTTGCAGCTAATTTGGGAGTGCAACAGACAGGCATAAAAGTAATGCCAATCGATATGTACCTCGCTGCTTTCACCATAAAAACAATAATAGAATGCTAGGTTGCCCACACCAGATGGTCGGTAACATACACATCACGTGAACACACAAGATAACAGGCTAAATCGATATGTTGTCCTGTGCGTCGGTGTAATTACAGTGCCCTCTTACATTATGAGCCAAACGTGATATAAAAGCACAAGACAAATGAAAGATTGGCTGGGCATGTGTTGAAGCTAGATGATCACACGACGACACCACACCACAGGATCTGGTACCGATCGTTTCAAACACGCTCTTGTACTGTGCAGTGCACTTTGCCGCACAAACAGACAGACCTCAACCACACTTCCTGTCGCCATCTAATCTATCCAAGATAGATTGTCAGGAATGATGTTTATACCAGCTAAAGTCCACCACCTTGGTGTCTCAACCTCTAACTGCGCTATCTAATAGCACTGCAATGACCCTTACCACTCCATGACTTTTATTTGGCTGCCTCTATTTTCCTCTACTTACTTTTAAAATGCATTCTTTCTTCTCTATTATGTTGTGAGCTGCTCTCAGCAGTTCATTTTGAAGTGCTTCGTACTAGCAGGAGGCTCTTTCAACGTCTGTCTTCTCTTCTAATAGCTTTTGCCCATGCGCTCACAAACCACAGATGTAAGCCTTATAAGGTACAATGCTAGTGCTGGTACTATAGGTTACCCATGTGAGCAAACAGACAACACTGTTGAGATGGTGTTTTGATGATCCATCATGGTATCACACAGCCAGCTACTGTAGCTCACAGATCCATCACACTGGCTCTGTCTGTGGCACTTGTAACGTGACAGGTTAAGGGTTAACTTTAGTCCACATACCCTGCCCTCGGCACTGGCAACACCTTTTATCAACACACTAACAGAACAAACACACTTATATGGCGATATGTCCTTTAACATCAGCGTTACCTGGAAATTAGCGAGTGTGTGTGATCCTGTCTGCACTGAACTGTGAACCCTTGTAAGTAGGGCTTGTCTCTGAACACAGAGGCTACACTAAGTTTTAGTAAAGCACACAAACAACAACTAGATAGATAGATAGATAGATAGATAGATAGATAGATAGATAGATAGATAGATAGATGACTGATATTGAGGTCACTAACAAACATCTAAGTCTCAATCATTAAGTTTGGACAAAATACTTTACAGACACATTAAGTCACATCGACTTTGAATGGAGAATGTGTTCCTTAAGGCTGTGTTTTTAAAAAAATGAAAGAAATAACACAATAAAAAAAAAAATCATAGCTCGCGGTCCAGACCTCTAAACCGCTCACATTTCACACCAACACAACACATATCCATGTCACAGATACTGTATGTGTATTGATATCTGTGTTGTTGAAGCTCCCTACTGGCTCCTGGGGTGTTCACCTGACACCTAGACTTAGTCCAGCACGTCCACAGACAACACAGAAAATAGTATGATATTACTGGGACATCGCATGACGTAGGTCTGTAGGTATTACATAACTGAGCTGGCTAATGTTATTCTAACTCACAGCGAGAGAGAGCTTCAAAAACACACGCATATTCACACACCTATATTTCACTGGGGCCGGGCCACAATTCAATGTTATCATTTGTCACCTTGCAGCGGTATCAAATTGTGGCGTAATTACGCGTCTTCAAGCTGACAAGCCCGCTTTTCCACTGCCATTCATATAGCATATAGTAGGTCAGGGCATGTTAAAAACAAATGCATCACCGACTGGATCAGAATCAAAGTCAGTGCAACATTTTATTGGACTGATATTTTTTATGAAAAAAGGTTTTAGTCGAGTATTAGTCATTAGGTTATTGTGAAGCTGGTTTTAACATGGCATTTGGAATTCAATGTTTCTTGTAGTTATATCTCCCTCCTGTCGCGGGCACACATCAACCTACCAGGTGAACGTAGGGCACAAAGTATCCGTACAGGGCTGCGGGTATGCCGAACGCCCAGATGCGGTATCCCATTGACTTCCAGATGTTGACGTTGAAGACCTGGCTCATGGCCGGACAGCGGCCTGCGCTGCTCTTGGGCTTGGAGGGCAGCAGGGGCCTGTAGGTGAGGCCGGCCAGCATCAGGACGAACATGAGAACGCTGAGGATGCGCATGGTGTAGTACAGCCCCACGTTATCCAGCAGGCCCGACAGCACAAAGGGCAGCGTGACGGTGAAGATGCTGCTGCCGGCCGTCACGATGCCGTTGACCAGGCCCAGGCGCTTCTTGAAGTAGTGGCCCAGGATCACCAGGCTGGGCTGGTAGGCGAAGGAGCAGCCGCAGGCAAACACGATGCCGTATGTGAAGTACAAGAGGCCCAGTGACCTGCACGCACAAGCACACACACACACACACACACACACAATCAGTCATGCTTAAATCGCCATGGCCATTCCTTTATAATACTACTAGCTTAATAATGCTACTAGCTGTAACAAAGCTAGCACCTACTTTACAACCAGGGTTGGGCAGGTTACTTTTTAAATGTAGTCTGTTACTGTTATTAGTTACCAGACTAAAATTATAATCAGTAATGTCAGTTTTGGATTACCTACATTTTGTAATATAATCAGATTACTTTACATTATTTTTATATTATTTCAAGCCTAAACATTGTTATTTGAAATGCCATCCAAAGCAATTAACTTTGTTCGCACGCCAAATCGTTCTATTTTTGTGAACGTATATGTTGCTTAGGGGATCAGATTAAAGTAGTATTTATTTCAATTATTAATTGATATTAAAGGTTAACAAGAGTACCGCCAAATGTTTTAAGCATTTTTCTGCTTGTTGGTAGCTGGATGTAAAAGTTACAAGTAACTGACTACATGTAATCAGTTACTTCCCAGGCCTGAGTACAATTAAGCTGCTTGATTTAGCTAAACTAAAGTGAAGAATATCACAAGATTATTATGTTGTATATTGTAACTTGTAAGCTGTCATAGATACAGAAGTAGATACAGAAGTGATGGCATCAAAATTTAGAATCTGATTTGCATTTCCACTCTCAGCCTTTTTTTGGCTTTGCATTGATATAGTTCCATAGCATCCACTGTCTGTTTAGAGCAGCCTGTGTGATCTTCCTTCTAACATCAAAAGCCATAGTACTTTCATTTCCAACCATATTAAACACTAATGCTGAAATTATTCTGAAGTGTACAATCAGAAAAAAGAACAAAGAATGATAATAGCAAACAATTCTTTGTTCTGTCTCACATATTGTACGGACACACACACATTCAAAAAGGCACTACAACAATGTTGTAGTACATATACAGTATATAGAGCATATACAGTATAGCCTACTGTATACATATAGTACACATAAAATCTGACCTAAACAGTAAAGACTTATAAAATATTAGTTGCGGATACTATCAAGCGTTCAGTGTTGTCATCCATAGGTATTGTGTGCCATAGCCTAGAACGATAGCCAAAAACATGCATCTCAATCTAGATCTGTCCTCGCGTTCTAGCAAGACCATTCTCAGAAGGACACTTGGCAAGAACATACCTCTCATGTACCTATAGCGTTCTTGGAATAGCGAAACAGCCATAGTTTCCATCTTACCGGCTGAGTAAAAAGTAAACACTTCCGCAGTTCTGCTATTGTCATGTGACATCAATGGTTTGTTGATAAACATCAATGGTTCGTTGATAAACATAATCACCTGGCGAAAGCGAAACAAAACCAGCCTTTAAGAGAATAAAATATTTAGGATACGTTGCATATTTGCGTTTTTTTGCGTATTTTGCTGTAATTTACTACAATGCATTTTAACCTACGCTTTTTCACCTCACGCTTGCCTATACCTTCGGAGCACCAACCGGGATCTCGGTGAATGTTTACCCGCCCTCTCGTGCGGGCACGAGTCACAAAGGTCCCGGTGGAACTTCCTCAGAGCCCGGAGCGGGCCACACAGAGCCAGACTTTAGATTTCAATGAGCACCGGACACTAGACTATGCATGCTATGTACATTCAATATTACAGTAGCCAACCCCATGGCACATACTGTAGATAACCCCCTAGCATCCGAAGAGCTGACATTTGACTTCATCTTTGATGGCAGTCTCAGTATACAAGTTATGAGCTTGATATACCAAGCTTTAATAACTGGTAATTTAGGCCTACTTAGGCTACATAAACAGTTATAGTCTCATTTAATTAAGTACATGTGGATATTTTATAAAGTGTGTGTGTGTGTTTATATATACATTCTTATTTTTTCGCCCCGTGGTATCAAAATGAGTATCGAGAACTGTGGAATTTCACTGGTATTGGTATCAACTATCGTGACATACTTAGCCTGGACTACTGCAACTCGCTGCTAACTGGACTACCCACGTGCTCTACCAGACCCTTACAGCGTGTTCAAAATGCCGCAGCGCGCCTGGTATTCAACCAGCCCAAGTTCTCCCATGTAACCCCTATCTTCCGAGAACATCACTGGCTCCTCATTGCAGCTTGCAACCATTTCAATGCACTGGTGCTGTCATACAAGACGGTACATAGAACGGCCCCAAGCTATCTCCTAGCAATTGTCCGTTTCCAGGCCCCTAAAAGAGCATTTCGTTTTAACACCTCAGCTGGCCGGCTGGCGATGCCACCATTACAAGGCCTCAAGACTCGCTCATCGAATTCTCGCCTATTCTCCGTCTTGGTACCAGTGATGGAACGAGCCCGCCTATACCAAAATAGAACTGAAACTATTTAATTTTATGATTTCAGGTAAATACATTTTAACACGACGCTGGAAAAGGATAAAAACAATTGTATATTGATTATTCATCTATAAACAGGAACTAATACTTGCTTGACGAGAAAGGCCATTGTTTTGACAAGTTGGGAATGAGTACGTGTTGGTAGTGCAGATGGATACTTGTACTCGCCATAGTGTGGTCAACTCAGATGCCAATCAGCTGGAGATACAGTCTAAGATGAAAGTTTCCGGATGGAACTTGCAATTCTGGATCTGCATTAAGTTAATCAATCTTTGCACAGAAGTGGCAGTGTGCGCTTTGCACAAGATAGTATATTTGCTATATATGGACAATAGAAATAGATTCCATCATTCAAATTATGTTTAGTTAGGGAGTGGTTTATACAGTAGTTAGGCTACTTTGCTTATGTAATGCAAGTAGTGCTGTAAGTTACGTAAACTTCACCCTCCAACACCTCAAGAAAGCTCTAGTGACGGATGCTAGGGCCCATGGGCTTTGGCTTCACTTGGTAAGGTGTTTGCTCTGTAATCCATGGGAGCAGGGTTTGAGTCCTGGTTGGGATGGGTCTTTGTCACACTTACATCAATCTAAGTTGAAAAGCATTTCATTGCTTTGTACCTGTGCAATGACAAAGTTAAATAAGAAGTCGGACATGTTTTTAGTTAAAAGATGATAAGTAGTATCAAGTGGTGTTGAGGAATAAAAATATTATTTTTGAATAATGTTCATTGCTATGTACATACTTACCGGTAAGTGGTGATGAACTGATTAATTAACTTAAAACAGGCAGAAGTCAGGTTTTGGATTAGTTAGCGCTATTGTCAGTGTATTTGATAAAACAAAGCGATTGTTTTCACAGCAGAGTAGTACAACATTTTCAAGGAAACGTATCGATAAGTTTAAAATGTTCACCAAATACAGCAAATATTACACTCAAAATAACAAATAATAAAGACTGTAGGGCTGGCCTTAAATATTCGTTTATTCAGGTATTCATTTGTTGGGTATATATTCGATGTAAAAATTGGGATTCGAGAAATCGTTTTTTCACATTTTGCATGCATGTTTTCCCATTAATCCCTACTCTCTCCATATAAACCCACGTGTTGAACTGTAATTGCCTGCCCTACACTGTGTTATCAACGCAATTGATTGCAATTGTCTCTGTAAGGGAGCAAGTCTATTCATTCAACACACACTCTGGCAGGAAGTATATGCTATTTGACAGCTCTGACTGGCTTAATTGACGTGTCAATCAAAGTGGCCATTTTGAGCGCATGGCTATGTTTACATGTGTGCTTACTGAAGCTAGGAATAGAAGATTACTTTTATTATACTTCTTAATTATAGTTGAGTGTTTTTAAAAGTGTTTTTGAGAAAGAGTATTTGAATACTCGTTTGAAAATACCATCAAGTATTCGAAACCTGTAAAAAGGTATTCTGGACAGCCATAAAAGACGGTGTCAGTTGTCCCACCCTAAGAGGTGCAGTGAGTGCAGTGCAGGTGAGTGCAGTAGGCTACAACAACATTCTTTTGAGATGGGGCAGTGGGGCTCATAGGAATTGTAGTCTTAGAAATGCTGTGGCTTCCATAAAATTGTATTTTTGGTAATGATAATGATCAAGTTGTGTTAAAGCATTTCTTGGCTACATCTTACTTGACAAATGAGCTGGCCACTAGGCCGATCATGCCTACGGCGGCTCCGCCCACCGCCGTGATTCTGCAGCCCAGGATGTCGGTGAAGACGCTGACGATAGGGGAGCAGAAGAAGATCATTCCCATGGAGAGAGAACCCACCCACGCTGGAGGATAAAAACAAAAAGACAACCGGTAAATTATGCACACAGGAGAGGTAAGAAAGAGAGAAAGAGATTAGAGGTAGACCCAGCAATCCATCACCGTGCCATACCACAAAACAATGATGCTATTAAAAGATATGGACGACGCACGTCGGTGTCCTTTGTCTCTGTCAAGCACTTTGACTTAACAAAGGGCTATATGAAGAAGGAAGCCATCAGCCCCTCACAGTGCTAAAGATGGACAGTGGAAGACCAAGGCCAACAGGACGTCACTCGTGCCAACAGGAAGAAGAAAACTCCTATCAGCAATAGAATCATATCCACTTCCTTATTTAAAGAAACGGTCTCACTGAAGTGTCTGAGTCACAGCAGGATTCCTGCAGAATACACCAACTACTAATTCCGCCTTATGTTCAGGACCAAGGGAGATAATTAACTGTACTGTGTACACAACTGTGTATTTATGCCTATGTCAGCACTCACAATAACTTACAAGTATTATATGCCTGTTGTACAGAGATGACCTGAGTAGACATGAATGGTAAACTGACATGTTTTATTTAATGATAATAATACCACTTTTAAAATGCAAACTAATACAAGGAAAAGCATTGAAACAGGGGAGTCAGTGATATGGACAAGAAGCAGATCTGTACATGCCCACGCATTCCTGAAAAAAGGTCTAATCAGCCACATTAACTCTAAAAGCCTGTGTAATACGGAGTTCTCTTTTGCTTTACAGGCATTATATTGCAACACATATGTGTGAAGAGAATGAATGAGAATGGTATTTAAAATGTTATTTGGTAATGGTTTAACTCCCCAAACTTTGCAGCCTGTAAAGCTACAATATAACAGTGCCAGAGACTTGTGACTTCCACTACCCCTGGAGGTGTCAGAAGCATAGCAACCATAATATTATTTAATAGTAATTTAATATAGGCTAGTAGCAGAATAATCCTTCAAAGAAATGCATAAACTGTAGTAACAAGTATATGCTATTTATAATTGTTTGAACATTTTATTTGAAATAATTGTGCGACCCCCTAGACCTAAACTTAGATAGTGAATATAGATATAGACATAGATATAGTAATGGCTTCATCTGTATCTCTGTCTCAGCAGGCATGTTCGAACAGGCTTGGCTCTGAGAAGCCTTGGAGAGTGTAAACAAGGTGCTGGCCTCCAGATGTGCTGCTTCCGACTTTTATTCTCACTGTGAGACCCAAGCAAACACCATGCGCTGACAGGAAAAACAGCTAGGCTCATTTCACAAAACAACTGTCTGACTGAAGTGTGGAATCTTGTTTGTTTACTGGGAGTCATTGTTTAGGCCAGGTGGCACGTGCCGTCTAGGGAATCCAGCATTGTCGACCTGGCTGTTATTTATTACCGTAACCTGAGATTCTGACTACCTCCCATGACCCGACACTGTTGTTTGCCGGAGAGCAGGAACATCCATTTTTGAAAAGCTCAGCACCATTTGCCTACTTAAATATATCCACTTTGCATATTTATTTTTGCATCCTGCTGTTCAACGACTAGGTGCCTCAGTGGAGTTCCACATTTTGCACATTCTAGATTGCGTTAACCTACATTCTGTAAAAAAAAGTGTAGAGAATCCCTCCAAGACAACAGGAAATTGCTGTCCCATATTCTCCTGCTGGCCTTGAACGCTACAGACGCTACAGACAAAGAGGAATTCCAGGTTGAAACGTTTAATATCGGGATGCATGCGTTCTTGATGACATTTAACAGTAGCCAGGGGCTCTGCTTTGTCATTGACAGACATAGGAGAGCTACCTAAAGACTTCGGCATGCCTTGCTTGCATTTCTTACCAACAATCATGCTGACTGTTGTGAACCCAGTCACCGCACAACCGCTGAACCTACAGCAGTTCACTGAAATTCCCACAAACATAAACTGTGCTTCTTGCCAACAGCAAAGGGCTAAGTGGTGGCAGGTGACACCTCCTATTGTTTTTCACTGCAATCTTCCAATCTAATGTCTTTCTCATACTGTGGGCTAAACAGTACAGTAGATAATTCTATATACACTTATTCTGCCTTCACCAGTCAATAAAATGTGGCAATGAATGGTGTTTGCCCTGCTGGTTACTTGCACTGACCGGAAATGGCTTAGAACATCAAATAAGAACGGTAGTGCATCACATACTGTATGCTCTGTGGCCCACAGGCCTTAATGCATCTCTGGAGAGTTTATGCTCAACTAAGTAAATACAGTGTCCATGCTCACATTAAGGCACTTGTTGGTAGCTTATCTATTAACCAAACGGGGTTCTACAGACAACTCCCTGACTTGATCAAATAAATTGCTTGAAGTTGTACTCATAACACATGCTTAGAATTAAATATGTTAGGCTAATATCTGGTTGCATTAAACACCACTAGCATCATAGCACTGAGGGTGCTCCCATTATATACGCTACAGAGCAGTCTTTCCACCATTTATGTTCATCAGTAGGGGTCAGTAGCTGTTGTGACTGGCTCTGGAAAGATTTCGTGAATTGGATGCAGCCAGTTAGCTAGTAGTTTCACAGAAGATGTGTTAGCGGAGGAAGCTGTCATAATATGTAATATTAAGCCTTTCTGTTAAATTTGCTGTTAGGTGAGAGAGTTAATCAAATTGTCTGGCATATGAAAACAGCCCACTACTGTTTGGCACTGGCTGTGTGTCTAGTGCAAGTCATCAATGCACGTAGGTCGCCTTGAATACAACTAAATTCTGCACCGGTCATTAAACTTATCGAAATACCGTAAATACGTTTAAAAATCATATCACCATTATTGAAAAAAATTATATTGCGTTATATATTGATATTGAATTATTGTACAGCCCTAATCTATGGAAACAAAAAGAAAAGGTTTCAGCCCAAATTCTGCTTCGCTGTTTCATCATCTCACCACTAAACGTAGCAAACTGAGATTAAACTAGCCTCAAAGAAATATGGCTGTGAATAAACAAACCCTGAAGCGCAAAGGCGCAACTTGCATTTCGGGCAATACACTTTTGCTAGTTTAACGGCGGATAAACGGTCGTTGCGCCAGGAATATAGTTAAAAAGTGTTGTGATTATCTCTTCATTATTCATGGATGTGTTTTGGGTGTAACATACAATAAACAGAGTAATAATCCGAGTGTCATTTCCCCATTCCCTTTAAAAAGCCAGGCAAGCTTGCACATTGGTATATTGCTATTATAATGGAAGAAGTTGCAAAGTTAAAAGAAAGAGCACTTCTCTGCAGAGGAAACAGGTAATCTGCTTGTTGAAAGCATGCAAGCAGATCATCTACAGCAACAGCAGGTATCCAAAAAGATCGCTAAACCTACGGTGTATGTACACACTAAGAATATTTCACATTGTACTTTTTGCATGTTTATGCAGTCCAAAGCTTCCCTGTGTATGTAACAAGCAGAATGTATATGTTATGCACCCGCCATAGACACTACTATTTTGATAATGCACTGTGCCATTGACTTAGACCAGGTTTTTGTTGGTCAATCCCGCAATCCATTTCCACTGCCTCAAGATAGCAATGTGCTAGATTACACCTTATGTTTAGACCAGCACACCCACAGGTGCTCAAATGGGGTGCATTTGCTATTTAAACAACGTGGGCGCTGGACGGGAAGATTACATCTGCGTCAGGTCGAGTGTAAGGTAGGGCCCTTTGACTTGCAATGATGGTGATGGGAAACGTTGGTGTCATCCACCTCTTATAATTAGGCAATATCACAGAGGGAGTGCGGCTAGACTGAATATCAGCAGGGCTGTGATTCGGTCGTATGTATGAGGTTGTAGCGGTTGCACCTAGACACCAGCTTTTAACGATGCAAATGAAGAGGTGATGATAAAAGGGCAGTAGACTAAATCACCATTGGTGACGGGTGGTTATTGGTGACAAATAGAAGCACAACGGGTATTTCAAATGCAAATAGGCATTGAGACTGTTGCTTAAAGGGCCACCAAGTGTCGTAACAGTCAGTCCACTGCTGCCATTCGCTGATATGTATTCCAGCCCTCTCTGGTCAGTGGGATGATGTTGACTGTCATGAGCACAAAGTCAAACAAATGGCCATCCTGGTTGGGGACATCGCGCCAAGCCGCTTTCTGCTTCCACTGCGTTTATGCTTTATCGCTCAATAACCTTCACCTGAACTCCAGGTCATGCTCACACGTGACAGAGATCAAACACTCTGTCAAAGATTCACTTGTGTTTCGCTCAATATCATACGAATTGTTGAGTGCAAGTCAACAAAGCCCCTCATTTTGTGTGACTTTTTTTGAAGCGCACACTGTAAATGTTTGTACAACAAATATCGCATTAGAACCCAAAGCATCTACCCCTGTCATACTGTAGGTGCATTTTTCCTCAAACAAATTGATATTGACTACTGTACACGTTATTGTGCATTTTAAAACACACTCATATGTAAAATAGACTAAGTATTCATTGTTTAATGTAGAAATATTCATTCTAAAAATTCAAAATCAAAATACACTTGATCTACTGGGGGAAGCCAGCACCCTATAGCGCCTTCTGTTGGCCAGCCTAAATCAAGACCAGGAAACTTGGACAGGGTTGTTGGCAGAGCAGTCAAAGGAAATGTATCCCTCTCGCAGGCTCTGGTCTGAATGCACAGTAAGTATATAGGAGTCCCGGACTTAGATCTGCCCAGCTACACTTGATTATCTCACTAGATTGCCACATTGCTACGAAGATACAGTTGACTTTATATTGCCTGCGATAGACTATGGTGAAACGCAGGCCATAGCTGTTTTCATATAAATTCAGTAACATAATAGGCTCTCACAGCAGGCAGCGATACTAAAACAATATTTTTTATGTAACAATAAAACTCAGCCCTGTTGTCAGCAATATGGGTTGTTTCAAACACAGAGACAAAACACCATACGGATCAGCCCTAAATGTTTTACTATCATGCTGAGGGTGATGAAAAGTTGGTCAAAATATGGTAACATGAGACTTTGTTATTCACATTAATGTCAGTCCCTCAAATTAGTTCTAATTCATCAAAATTAAGTAAGGACTTTGAGCATTCACTGCGGATGTTCCAAAGATCTTTCATGGCTCTAACATTAGTCACCATGGGTAAGGGCTTTCATGGCATGAAGCCTAGGAATAACCCCATCTGGTATTCCTTAAAGGGAGACAACTGGAGCATGTGAAGGCCACTGACATGGCAGGGAGGTTTGAACTGTGGGGCCCGACATTACCACCCTAAAATGATGCACTGTGATTGGTCCTCAAAGGCTCCTGTTCAGCTATTAGGTATTTCACTGTTTTTAATCATCATATTTCTCTATGTTGGGTTTTACTTATGATAGTGATTGAATTATTGAATAGGCTTTAAATGTTATCAAGTAGATAAGATACATGGTAACACTGGGCCAAATCCATAGGTACAGACATTATTCTTCCAAGATCATGAATGCCCTAGAACAAAAATGTCAAGGAAAACCAATTAGAATCCCTATTGGGAGACAAAATGTGCTTGGCACAGCAAAATCACACAAGAAAGCGGTACTTACTCTTTAAATCTCCTTACAGCTATTCATACAGAATAATTATATAGCTTCAAACAGTGGGCCTAGGCAACAGAAATGACAGGTTCTTCTGGTCTCACGGTGCGGGTGAAGGCATGGTTTATAATTCAATTAAAATGAATCCCTCAGGAAATTTTAATTTCTGCAAGAACTTCAAAACAATATAGCTTTACATTCTGCACATGACAAATGCTGAAACCAGCAAAGCTATCTATTCTATTCATCCAACATATTGAAGGGACAAACATCTACAGTATATACGGTATATTTTATTTTATATTATTGTATTTGGTTTGTACACATTAGTAGTTTCTGGGAAGCTTTTTGAAATATTGTTAGATATTTAAAGGCATATTGTAAAATGTCATGTTATAAATTTTGTAATTGTTGGTTCATCTTATTTTCTTTGACCACATAGTATTCTTTACTGTGCCGTATGGCATATTACAGTAATGCAGCACATATGGTGTTATGTGATCTGTGTATGACTGACGTAGCAGTCCAGTCATACACAGTTCACATAACATGTACAACATGTACAACATATGTGCTGCATTACTGTAGTATGCCATACGGCACAGTATAGAATAAGTTCCCTGTTACAAAATCAACCTTGCCAGTGTTGCCACTAGAGTATGAACATTAAATTATAAAGCATGTCTGCTTTGGAATGTCAACTTTTGGCTCTCGCCACATGGGGTGCTCTGACACGTGGGTTTTCATCTTATTGGCATCGGCATACATTTTACAGACACACATGAATTCCTTGAACTCAGCACTGCATTTCTGAAAGTACATGCAGTACAGTTTCCAATGTTGTTTGGACACTGAGTTAGACATATGAAAGTGGCTCAAAATATATAAATAAAAACTGTCATTCAGCTTATTTATCTATGACTACTTATTTTGCAAACGTGTTATCGCACCTAAAATCTGGTTTAAATAACTAGACGTAAAACATGCTAGTTCTCATATAAAAGAAGTAACAAAGTTATTTGCAAACTGTCAAGAGTCCATAACAAATTTCCTGAATGTTCGGTGACGATAAAACTGTTTATCATACTGTATACAACAAATACATTAATGTTTAGCATATTACTTAGGATCAGATAAAGGGAACCAATAGAGAAATGTGTTGTTACTGCTGGTAAGATTAACAAGTCTGTCATCTGCAGATAGGCCTACAGTGCAAGAGAACCTAAACGGAAATTATCAAAAAACCCTCCCAAACCAGAATATCAGAAACATTACAACACAACAAACAACAATCTATGTGTGTGTCCACATATAGTGTTAAGACAATGACTCTGAGCTATGAACAACTTATTTTTGAAAGTACCAAAACACTTTATTTCATATTAATATTATTAATATATTATTAATCCCCAACTACCCCCCCCCCCCCCCCCCCACACACACACACACACACACACACACACACACAAGTATCCTATGCTCACTTCTTACACAAACCACTTTCTAAATGGCATTCTGGTCATATAGGCCTTAGTAACAAAGTAAAACACATTATAGCACGCATCTATTGGAATACATCACAATTATATTTAGCACTGCCACCACAAATCTAAAAATATTCCCATGTTTCCTCAATCAATGAGGAACATTGGTGACAGGAAAAGGACTGCATTAAGAAGATTAATTCTATTTTTCGAGGCTGTTTATCTGAGCCAAAACCCCCCCTCCCATCCTTCCCAGCAGTGAAAATGGTGTGTGTGTGTGTGTGTGTGTGTGTGTACCATGTTGGCTTTTCCCCTACAGTACAAATCCTACTTCCATAGCTCTCAGCTAGCTTGTCACCGCGCCAACCCCCCTTTCGCTCTTCCTCTATTTAGAAAAACATCACAAGTGGTTCAGATGGGGCAAGACTGATGCATCCCTGGAAATTATTCTGAATCCAAGCGAATTATATCACATCAATTAAATTCTGCAAAATGTGTGATGTCATACGTTATAGTAATCCTGCATGCCATTCCCGCCTAGCCTAGCTCCACCCGACTATTGCTCTCAGAGCAATTGTTTTCAGAGATTATAGTCAAGAAACCCTGTTTGTATTAGCATTTTCACAACCACCCTGCTGGCGGCCCAATCTGGGTGGGTTAGTGAGATGACGTTGAAGTCAATGGTGTTTCTAAATGGTGGTAGAGCTAGATGAGGCGATCAAAACAGTAGTAGCAATGCAGATTGGTTTAGCGCTGTCCGACACAAAGTGAATATGGTCTGGTTACACTAGGCTAAATCCCCCACAAGTTATCTAATTAGGTTAATTTTGCATTTAAAAATCATTCTCAATCAATCTGTTGTCAATCAAATGTACTATCAGAAGTAGAAGCTCTGGACGTGATTAAAATACACACAGATTATCATACACCAGTGGAAAACTAGCATTCTTATCTATAAGAACATTTACTTCTTGGCAGACCCAATTTTTCCATTAAGATGTATTTCTTCACACTCTCCTGACAAACTCACAAACCCAACAAACAACAGATGGTTAAAGTCACAGTGGAACAGGTCATAGTCATTATTCATGTGGTATATGGTGTTACTGTTCACTATTAGTTCGAGTATTATAGAGAGAGAGAGAGTATGTGGCAGAGAGAGAGAGAGAGAGAGAGAGAGAGAGAGAGAGAGAGAGAGAGGAGAGTAAGAGGCAGAGAGAGAAGGGTCTAGCTGCAGAAGGGCACTCTGGGGCAGGGGCACTCTCAGGCCTGTGGGCCAGGCTTGGGAATTGTTGCGCTGAAATTAGTTTAATTATTTTACAAAACAAGTAGTAGAAGCAGAAAGTAGAGTGCACTT
>JAODLL010013818.1:5694-28563 GCA_026546735.1 Forbesichthys agassizii | reverse complement strand
GGGTCCCTGGTGATTTGTGTTTTGGGGATGGTGGGAATGGGACTCCCGATGTTTGTTTGTGATTGGAGGGTTGGGATAGTTGAGTGTAACATGAGTGGTGATATTACTTTTTTTTAATATATTGTATTGTTTTTACTAATTTTGTATTGTTTTTAATGACGTTCTAGTGTGAAGCACATGTTACATGAATTTGTATGAAAAGTGCTATATAAATAAAGATTGATTGATTGATTGATTGATAGGCTACGTAACATGTCAAATTTTACTGCAATAGTCTAGTATTCAATTCAATTCAAATTCATTTATAAAGCGCTTTCAAACAACAGAAGTGGTCACAAAGTGCTGTACAGTAAAATCACAAACACAGAGCCCAAATAAAACAGTAAGTAAAACATTAAAAACAAACAATGCAATCACAAATGTCAAGGTCTGTTATGAAAGGCCAATGAGAATAGGTGGGTTTTTAAAAGAGATTTAAAAACAACCAGAGAGTAGGTACGGTTTTGTTACGGACTACTAATTTAGCCAGAAAGAATAAAGGAGGACTCTGACTCAAACGTGTTAAGAATAATAGAGAACTGTATTAAAAAGCAATGAACAATCCAAAATTACAATTTGCCACGGCCGCGGTCTGAAAACACATCCCCAGTCCCCTGTGAGAAATGCCAATCAGCCCTGTTAACCATACTCCCTAACTCTTTTATAGCCACTTATAGCCACTCCTACTAGTTCCCTGAACAGGACGTACACATTATCCTTTCCGGCCTTTCTTCTTCTGCTAACATCTATACATCGCCCTCTATTGGCCAGGAAATGAGTAGTAATAACAGTAACGTAGATATACAAGTGGGGTGTGGTTTGTACACTAATATAAATCATATAATAAAAATAAAATAACAAATAACAGCATAACAAATAAAGTAACATTTTTTATAAATTCTCACAGTTCCAAACAACTCAACATCACCATAGTTTTGGACATGCAGTCTGACCAAACAGACAGCAGATTTGTTCCCATCTGCCATTTTGTCCGCCAAACTTTCCGCCTGTCATGAAATCACATCATCATCTAAATTAAATTAGCATAACTTTATGAAAATTAAGTTATTGCCTTTTTCTGAAACCTGGAAAACTGTAGCCTATTCAATGGATTATTTGGATAAACTGAAAGATCACGGCCGTGCATCCAAACACATAGTGTGTGATTTAAGGTAATACACATGCTTGCTACCGGCATCTCTTTTTTCTCTCTCACTCCCTCTTGCTCACTTTCTGTCCATTCTGTCCGACATACTATATATTTAATATACATTTTGCTATTAATTCCCTGGCTGCAGTTATGTTCAGTCATCTTGGAATAATTTATAATATGACAGAATATTTATAGAACTACATTGCACTATAGGCTGCACCTGAAACTCCATACTAGCATAATATTGAGTACTCGAGATAAGTGCTTATTACATCCGAAACCATAGTGCGCACAAGATAGTGTGCGAAAAGTATCCTGGTCGCATACTTTTTCCGGTATGGTTTTGTAGTGTACAACGATGAACACTACTCTGGCCCAAATGACCCACAATGCAATGTGAATGTTTCAAACTGTTTTCAAAATCACAACATGCTATTTAGCAATGCATGCTAGCGGCAACGAAGTCGATGTTATGTAAATATTTTTAATTTAATTTCAAATAAGCAGTTCATTTTAAATTGTTTTAGTTAATTTACAACAGCCACCTATAGCTTGTCAACTGAAGTAGGGCATTTGACTGTAGTAACTTCATCCAGCTACCGTATCGATTTACCTCATTTAGAAGCTGTTTGCATTAGTTGTACAGTACCTACGGTACTTCTAACCTACTACTGTTACTGTGTGGTTAACAATTAATGTAGTAAGAGCAAATGTTTAGACAGACGAAATATATATTTTTTCTGTTTGTCTGTTGTTTGTTGCTACTGTATAGTTATTAAAATATCAGTTGTCAATGTCTAATTGTCTTTCAGGGCATTCATCAGGAAAAAACATAAGGGAAATCTGCAGCCTGCATTGGGAAAAATAAAAAGACATATTGTGAAATTTTAAATGTAAAACAGGGTTTGCAGCGGGTCTACTTTGCACCAGCGCTGGCTAAAGTGTGCAGCATGCTTAACATGGAAGCAGATCAGCTCCCATTCAGCTCTGCATCCGCTAATCAAACCATCCGTACATGAAAATGCATCAAACACATTTAATATTCATCGAATTAGTGAATTAATTGATCAAACTTTTTTTGTATAGCTGCCATATTTGAGGTTTTAGGCAAAAGTATGTAATCATTTAATTCAATTACAGCATTACATTAATAAACTACTGTAAGTACGCACTCTGTTAGATTCTATATGTTTTTAGCAGATATGATAAAGGTTGTTCCTTGTAGATTTGCCCAGTAGAAATTTGAATCCAGTGGAGGAAGTGTCAGATGCTTATTCCAGTAGCAATTATTAGTTATAAGTTATTAGAATATAGAGTTACTAGAAAAGACTGTATGTAAAATACCTATGGCTACATAGTCATCATTAAATAGTTAAATAGTAGTTGAAACAGTTGGTTTCCCACAACCTTAACCCAAAAAGAAACATCTGCGGGTTAACACGTGACATTGCAACAGGATCCCATCATTACATTTTGTACATTTCTTCCTCACAAAGAAATGGCAGCCGTGTGCTACAGTCCATATCGTGCCATCTCCATTCATTCCCCTCAAGTAGGATGGCTCCACAGGGTTGGGAGAAAGGCAGCTCAGGTTGAATGTCGTCCTTCCAAAAGCTGTAGTTCACTGCCAAGTCACTGGTCCAGAACCAGATCCCAAACAGAAGACTCTGGCGTAGGCCGATCCACAGAGGGCCAATATCAGGGCTAGTAGTATGGGTTAACCATTGAGTCACAGCAGACTGGTCGTGTTCGTCCTCAATCCACACTGGGCCTTTGTGATACTTAAAGCAGTGTTTCATTGCCTCCTCCCAGCTAAAGTTTATACACTGCCTTTAAGTGTGCATTCTTCACATCCACTATTTTCTTTGTATCAGAAAATACTAATAAAAAAATCTCATTCATTATTGCATTCGCCATTGCTTACCTTTTGAGCAAACTATAGACTTGTGTTTATTATTACATTTTACTGGATTCAATCTTGTATCATGTACAATAGCTGTGCACATGAGTTGTTGTGATATGTTTTTAACATTAGTCCAGTCTCTGTAAGAAGAGCACCCTTTGTCCTGCCACTCCCACTCATCAAGCAGCAGTCCAATCCATAAGGATTCTTTTTTTCCTGCACTGATCACTGTGTTGTTCACTTCCTGGTCGCTGATGCTGACCAGGCTAGTGTTACTTTGTCTGCAGTAACTCTGAGCCTCACACCAGGTCTTACGCTCTCTAACCACTTGTACTGAAGCATTGTCTGAAATAAACACAGAATAATTCATTAGCATTTGATTGGCTATATCACAATAGTTTTTTGTGATATTTAACTACGTTCAAAGCATATATCATATGCCATATTACCTTTAGACTCGCACATGAAAGGCATTCTTTTTGAACAGTTGAAATTAAATGTTAATTCACTGTTGTTAATGGCTCCACATAGTTGCTGTCCATTTGTTGGAGGAGTTACATTGTTTAATAAATAATGTTCAACAGTGGCACCGTTTAACCAAGTGACACTATAATTGTCATGATGATGAAGACCCAGCCAGATGCTTTCCATTAGGAAACTATTTAGAAAAGTTGCATCATGTCGATCATATAACGTTACAATGGATGCATTTCCTTCTTGACAAACATGTACAGCTGTTGTAAAATTATGTTCTTGGTTTTCATTCATGTATTTTCTTAGGTGAGCTGCTGTTGACATGAAGATAAGAGTTGCTGCCAAAAATCAAAGAAAATACCATGGTGAGATAATAATTTTTATGAATGAACAATGATTTAGTTATTGATTAACAAATGTCAGGAATTGATCCTTACCTGAACACAGAAATGTAACAAAAGGTGCTGCCATCATTGTGAAACCAGTCAATTTATAGTAGTTGATTTTTATTGGATTTTAGTGTTGTCACTTCATAAGTCTGTATATGTAACGTAACAGTATGATATTGATAGTTTAGTTCTTTGTTTACAAATTTCTTCTGACTGTTTATATTAAGCATTAACCATAGCCTACTGATTTACTAGAAGACCTGCAACCTGCCAGACTCCTACTTTCCCAAGTAATTCCTCAGGATAATGTTATCATCCAACTTGGGCATCATGCTTGTCAATTAAAATACCTCTCCTGTAAAGTAGGCACATTCATATTGACGCAGTTAGCCAGCGATGTGCCAGATTTGAACTTTTGGTTGGTCTGGCTTTGCGAGACTACCTTTACTGACATAATTTCCAATATAGTCTCTCCCTCTCTCTCCCTCCCTCCCTCCCTCTATCTCCTTCCCTCTCTCTCTCCCTCCCTCTCTCTCTCTGCGCGAGTGTTGGTTGAGCGAGTGGACTGTGCTTTTGGGAGAGTGGCTGGTTTCCTTCACAGACGGTTTGGTCTTTTTTATTATGTATTTTTCACGCACTTTCAAACGTTAGTAGTGTCACAATCACTGGTGTGTGGGGTAACACCCAGCATAAGGCTGGTTGTTATGGCTAGTAGCGGCGGTACGGGTTTTTAAAAACTTACGGTGTAAAGGTGCCGGTAGGAATAGAATACTCTGAGGAGGAATGTTTGGCAGTGGGAGAGGTAGTGGGCCATGAAAGCATCAGTTCAGCCTCGCGAATTACTTAAGTTATTGTGTTGTTTGTAGATTCAACAGAAAAAGTAAATACTATTGTTGAACGAGGCATAGTGCTGAGAGATACTCAAATATCGATCTTTACGTTGGTCAGCCCAGCAAAAAAATTCACATTGTGTAATGTCCCCCCTTTTATAAAAGATGAGGTTTTAGAACGGGAATTGTCACGACATGGTCAAATTGTTTCGGCAATTAAAAGAATACCCATTGGTTGCAAATCACTGTTGGTAAAACATGTTGTATCTTTTAGACGTCAGGTGTACATGATTTTGATTTTTGCCTCAACAGAGAACATGAGGTGCTTCGGCTGTGGCAAAGAAGGCCATTTATTTCGCGTTTGTCCGGAAAAAGCATAGGCATGCGAGGAGCAGGCAGAAGGTAGCGGAATAGACCCGCAAGGAGAGGAAGCAGGCCAGGGCGGGAATATTCCTTTTCCTTTCACTGCTTTGACCAAATAAGTGTGCATGCTGAACCCACACTAGAGGATTTCCAGCCAGATTCTCTGGCCGATTTGCCCATCCCGACAATCGTGGGGGTTGTTCCAAATTCTAGGCTGATCAAAACCGATTATCTGCCTAAATGTGCCAATGTGAGGGGTTTACAGACTAAATATTACAGCATGTTGCCGACTGGCTCGGAGGCTCTCAGAATTTAAAATTAAATGATTATGTCTTGTTATTGTTATGTCTAATTAATAATAACGTTTTTTTTTTTAAATAAATTGGTTAAGATTTTAACATGATTTAGTGTGGGGCCAGCATAAGCCTTCTTTAATAAAAATAAATTATATGTCTTAAAATCATGAGTATTACTTACCTGCTAGGTCTAGACCGGACTACCTACAACCTGTACCTACAGTACATGTACAGTGTTGGAACATATTGTCCATGTGTATATCAAACACAGGAGGTGAATGATTAACCTAAGAGCTGTGGCTCTGTATCAGAAAGATATGTTATTACACTTATCATTGAAATGATTTGCATGATACGTGATAAAGGATCATATTATAGATATTTTTACAGATTACTCTATAGACTTGCCAGGCTACATGGAGCAATAATGATGACGTCAGCACACCATGACATTATTGGTGATAAGTGAAAAGTGATAGATGACTCATTGAGCTTCGTACAGTAGTATTATCCATGTTTATACAATGTTTATTTCTGCATTTTCCACTCTTGAAATTTAGGCTACTCATAAAATGATTTTGCTATGCAGTATGCATTACATATCATCACCATATCCCAGAATCCCACTGGCCAACTCCTTACATTTTAACATCAAATCTACTACTTGTTACTAAATCAAATTGTAGAACTAATAATGTGACTATGAGGTAAGATAACCTTTGTGTGCTTTATACATAGAGTAGCATACTGTATCTTGTAAACAAAATCAAGAATGACACCATTGCAGCAAATTCCTGCATATTGAGCACTTTTCTACTGGCAGCTAGCATTTAAACAGAAATTGCGTTTATCTGGAGCTTTATAAGTGGGGTCGAAGTACATTACAACTGATCGCTTATAAGCGCCCAGGTTCACGGTCCCCTGGTTGATGCTGGGCCCCAATGCAGCTGCATTACCGGCATTATGGGTAGTTACGCCCTTGCATTGTCGTCTGGGAGAGGAAGTAATATGCAAATCAAAAATTATTTATACTATTTATAGATTTTTATAATTTTATCTCCACTCAGTCAACTGCATTATACATTTTTATTTTTTGTTCATTTAGACAACATTCAACCCCTATTTTTGTAATGTCCAGGGCTCTCCCCGTTACCATTATAAGAGAGGAGGAGGACCAGTACCTTGGTCAAGCTGCTGGACCCGTGAAGACCTCTTTGACCATTTTGAACTTTAGCTCAAATAATATTTGTGTATAAATGTATTGTAAATGTAACTTTTATATAATAATATACATAGGGGATTTATCGGGTGTTTGAATCAACTCACACATGGCAGCAAGCATGCAGCATGCAGTGTTGACCTAGTGGTTATTAAACTTATGTTTTCAATAGATAGATGTCTATGAATAGATGTCTAGCCTTTGAATGCACACATGGTATCTGCAAATGTTGGCAAACATGCAAATAATGATGTCGCAGTCAAAAGCAGCACCATTGAAACCATGTTCATCCAATGTTTTATTGGTGTTAATTTCAATACTTAATCTTGTACTTCCCTAAATGCTGAATGCACTCTTGCAAAGTCTCAAAAAGTACTGTGACGTGTATAATGGCCTCACTGAGTCCTCATTCAGTTATCCAGAAAGTTAATTACGTTTCATACATTAACTAACTTATATGAAACCATGTGAAACTGAAATGCAATACAAACACGATTTATTTGTTGACAGAAACACAACTATGTTCCTTAGACATTGTTGCATTAACAACAGTGCTGTTTGTTCTGTAGGTAAGTATGCATTCATATGTTACAGAGATAGCAGGGGCCTCATGTATAAAACTCAGCGTAGATTCCATTCTAAAACATTGCATACTTCCAAACTTCCAAATCTGCATACGCACATTTGTCCGCAGTCTGCTTGTTATGAAACCAACAGTGTTGGCTCTACACTGAGAACTGTTTCCAAAGTGAAAATAAAGATCCCAACAAATTTATTTTTTCTTTTATTTTCTAAAGATCCCAATATAAAACTACGCCAAAAGAATTGTCCTGACAATCCCAACTTTGTACAACGTAAAAATAGAAGTTGAGTTAAGATAAATATCTGACAAGTAAGTTATGTCAAAAGGGTTAAAAAAGAAGTCGCTAGTTAGGGAAAGATCTGAAATAGTGTCCTATAAAAATCACAATATATAATTACTGTACATAAACACACTGAAACTAACAAGGCCAACATTAAAGTGCAAATACAATTAAGCAACTTAAATATAACACAATTCATATACTGAACAAGGGATTCTGGGCAAGGCGGCAGAGCAGACTTTTGAGAGATATATACTACAGTAATTTGCCCAGGAGCTTCCCACAACCTTAAAAGAAAACGGCTTGAACCTTTTCAATAACGCATATATATATTTACTCATTGCTGGCCATCTCATTAGACACACAACCTATCACCCAATATGTGAAATTAAAGCATGCCAACGCTCTGATTTATCTATCTATTTAGGTGGGGGAGCATATTGGGCATATTCATGTGCATTTAAAACTCTATTTTTTAATCTTGGAAAGGGCTTATATATTTGCACATTTTGACTGTTTCAGCCAGATAAAACATGCCCATACCTTAAAACACATGACCTTTTATATAAAAAAAAAATGGCAGCACGGTGGCCCATTGGATAGAACCCCAGTCGTCCCGGCCTTACTGTGTGGAATTTGCATGTTCTCCTTGTGTCTACGTGTGGCGTTTCATCCGGGTGCTCTGGTTTGCTCCAGTAGATCAAGAGCATTGCCTTCCGGCTCAGGCACTGGTTTTCCGATAGCAAAGCATTTAAGATGGTTTAAAGATGCACTTTATTAACGAGCAAGTTGCAGTGCTTCTTCCACGTACCTCTAGATCTTGTTCCTGGGGGGCGTGGCCCTAGGCAGCAGGTCTATGGCACAGTCCCAGGGCCTGCGAGGAAGGAGACACTTCGCCCGTTGCTCGGAGAACACGTCCCGGTCAGCGGAGTACTTGGGCGGGACCTTCTGTCGAAGGGCGCTTACTTCATCCCCCACCGACGTGGAGCCACACAATGCGGGTAAGCAGGTCCTCCAGCAGGTGGTGCCCACCCTCGGATCCTCCTCTGGCTCCAGTCGATGTGGGGGTTACAATGCTGATATCTGTTGTATTCTTTCCGGATAGTCAAGTATAAATGGTCAATCTGCTTGCCATAGTATTTTGCCTAACTAAAACCCCAATTCAACACATTTGTAATTACATTTTGTCTAGGCAGAATGAAAGTTGAAGATATCTCCAAATTGAGATATCTGCAATCAAAATGTATTTGAATGTAAAACTTGATACATGTCATGTATCCTTATGACTGGCTCCAATTCCAGTTTCAGATAACTTCAATTTAATTTGGATATCTTCAACTATATTTGACTAGTTAAACATTAATTAATATATCTCAAAAGAACGATTTAGATATTTTAAATTGAGGGGGATCTTGAGCTGTAATTCTGAATATTTAGAATTAAATTATAGATCATCTGGAACTGGAATTACAACTAGTCATAATTCAGTTTAAGATAAACAATAGACATTTAGCACTTTGTGTTACATGAATTTGTATGAAAAGTGCTATATAAATAAAGATTGATTGATTGATTTAGGACGTGCAACTGATTTATAGATATCTGTAATGAGAAACCCCATAAACATGAATGGTAATACTCGTTTGAACCTGACTAGTCAAACTTGAAATACAGATAATGTATCTCCAACTGTTGAGATATCTTTAGAGAATTTGAGTTTTTATTAGGCAAACTTATTTTGCAGATATCTGTAAGGAATATCCAGTGAATAAATGTTAAAATAGCTTGACATATTTGTGCTTGTGTTTAGATGCAGCTCAACAAGTCACTTCTAGTGCATTGTTTAGTAGTCTGTGTGGTGTACACTATGGGTGTACAAGGCAATACGTTTGTCAGTAAAATTAAATAAACAAATAAGTAAGAAGCCCAAATCTAATCTTGTCCCTTGCTATCAAA
This sequence comes from Forbesichthys agassizii, assembly GCA_026546735.1. Lineage (NCBI taxonomy): Eukaryota > Metazoa > Chordata > Actinopteri > Percopsiformes > Amblyopsidae > Forbesichthys > Forbesichthys agassizii. Next base: position 19,078 of record JAODLL010013818.1, on the reverse strand, counting down.
TTAGCAATTAAACTGCAAACAATGGCACGGTCTGCATCAGTGTTTGTGCGTCACCCTAGGGCGATGCAGCCTTAAGTTTCCAAAGATTTTTAAATGTCACAAGCAAAGAAGTTGAAAAAGACCATTACCAGTGACATTTTATTGAGCGTGTGTGTGGCACACACACACATTCAAAGTGTCTTCTCTCCCAATGCAAATGCTAGGCCCTAAGTGTGTGAGATTAGTGTTGTATTTACAGCTCCAGTTTCTATACTATGGGAAATTATTTTATTTTGTGGAAGGAAATATGGAAGAATGTTGTGATTTCTGTTGTTAGAGCATCTGTGTAGTTAAGGAGAACCCCAAAGACAAGTTAGTGTTAAGGTGCAGGATTTATGGACCAACAAAAAAAGGAAGTACCATACTGGCAACAACAGCAAGTAAATTGGAAAGGAAGTGTATATCTTATCTTTAGAGTTAAAGTATCTTCTAGGTTAGAAATAACAACTTTAATGCGTAGCCTAAAACAGTTAGCCTATGTTGGAGACAAAATGAGTTTACCAGCGATTGAGGACCCTTGTTGTTTACAATACATCATTGACTGAAAGGCTGATATGTGTGTTAATTACTACATCATAAAACTGCATAATGGTTCCATACCAAAATAAAGAAGCTTTACGTTTAGAACCTTTCATTCAGGGAATTGATTCGGTAGGAGTTTAACAAGATGTTACTGGCACACAAAAACAAAACAAAAATAGTCTGGTGACCTTGAGTGCAGGGTCTAATAGGTTACTACACCTACTGTCAAGTACCACTGCCCTTGACCAAGACACTGGCATATAGCATTAGAACTGGAGTTTGTGCCCATACTGTGGCTGCCCAATGCTTTATTTGTTTGTAGTACGCCTCAGTAGGATAGCTGCATGACAGTCTATTGGTTAAGGTGGCTGGCTCCTGGATAAAGGTAGGGGTTGCTTTAAAAGCACCTCAATGACCAAGTTGGTATTTATCAAATGAGTACATTCCGTACATTCAGTATCAATGCATTATATTACAGTAGATGCACATATTAGATATTGTTTTGATTTATTAGATTTATAACATTGGTGGAAGTTTAATTTATAGTTAATGCTGAGATTTGGATAGCATCTCAATCCTAACTGGGGATGGTTTGATTGAATTGAATAACTGAATTATTAATGTACTATTGTCAAAATAATCAATTCAAATAATTGTTTAAGATTGCTTTATTTCTCACACCATTGTAACAGTAGCCACCTGTGAAGAACTTTTTGCTTTTCAGATTTCAGAAGTGGACTTCCTTTGACCAGCTGTCAGCTGCATATATGACCATGTAATGGTCCATTGAAATGGAAAATCTATTTTTAGGACCCCCAAATTGTGTTACCCAATTGGGGAGCTTTTCTGTCAAGACCCGGGAAGGTGGTATAGATCAAGAAGCCAGGCACGTCAACCTGTTTGCCCAGCCCCTCTCTATGCAAAATTAGAAACAACTAAGCTGTCGTAGTTGAGCAGTAAGATCTTTTACATTGGGACTCTTGCCCAATTCACGTCCCTTATATTGCGAGCCCAACATTTTTCCATGACTTATCTTTGATTGTCAGCCATTTTGCCACTGAAGGTGATAGAGAGAAGGGGACAGGTCCCCTTGTTCACCCAAGCATGCTCTACAAGAGACCTCTGAAATACCCGTTACCTAATCCGGGAAACTTGAATTTAAATTGTGCCCAATTGGAATAGCATTTTATTCAAATTCCATTTGTCCGAGTTTTGAAAGCGTCCCGACAACAGAGTGAGGTCAGATAGAGTAGAGGCGTGCCGGGGAAGGAAATAAGACCCCTGTCCGTCAGTTACAACTCTGCAGTCACTAGCAGGTCTTATATCTGAAGTCACATGGTTCTGTGACATTCGTAGGTGGAGCTGTGCACAAAAGACTATTTGCCCAAATCAGGGGCTTTAAGACAAATCAGTGCCATTGGAAATAGGTAACCCTAGAATTGTAACATTTTTTATGGAATTTTTTATGGATTTTTTTAAGACATGGCCCTATGTCTTAATAAGACCACGGAATTTTCACGGTTCTAGAGTATTCCCAAAAAAAAATGGCTCCCAGGGGCCCCTGAAAAGTAACAGGGGCCTAAAAGGCCTGACGCCCTGTAGCTTCTTAGTTAATTTGGCGACGTTTGCAACTTCCAATCCCTGAGTAAAGCCTTCGCCCAATTAAAATGCTTTTACATTGATCAAAATTGCCCAATCCAGAACACGACTTCTAGCGATTTGGAACCTTAGGTCAGTCCGGGGATTGCCCGGGGACAACATATCTGAGTTTGGAGAGGATCGGACTGCCGGAAATAAAAAACAGCTAGGGTTAGGGTTGAACCTCCAAAATCTGATGCAATAGGTCTCTGACTTGTAGTACTTCAAACCCATTTGAAATGTAAGGTCTTTTTCACAAATTTTCCTTTGCGGACCACCTAGAGGGTCGTGCTTCGGAGGGTGCATACAGAGGTCCCCCGAGAACCGGTTCTTCGATTTTGGGGCCTCTTTGTTGTTCAAGGGGCTTGAGAGGCCCCTCCCCCAAAAAAAGTCTGTTACAATTGGGTGCTACTTGAAATGGGAATTAGATTGCCCAATTGAAATGCTTTTACATTGTCCCCTCCAGCATTGTTCAGACAGAGTTTCGGGGGTCTTCCTGAAGCTGCGGGGACACTGAAACATAACGGGGCATACAACTCGAAATCCTGTTTCAGGAAAGGGACATCTCAAACTTCTGACTTGCCCACGGGCAAAAAGGTGTGGAACACAGCAGTCTCTCCAAAGGGCTTTTCCAGTGGCCGCCCTTAACAGTGGTCTGTGCTTTGGGCCGATCGGGTGACGGAAAGTGACCCATTGCCGTATGCAAGAATGTGGGTGCCCAATTTAGAAAGCACTGTGAGAATTAACAGAACTGAAAGAACCCGAATTGGGCAACCCTAGATGTTTTTATTTTTAGGCCTGTTAAATGGGTTGCTTTTTAGGTAGGGTCTCCAAATGACCACCAAATGTTTATCGAACATCTCCATGTGACCACTGCATTTGCACGTTCCCAGAGTGCCAGGCAAGTACATAGCCTGACATGGGCCCAAAAAGAACATTGCTTAATTATCCCCCTCCCCGGTCTCCCTCTTCGTCTGCTTTCTGTTTCATTTATAATGCGTGTTAATGTGGAGGAATATTTCTTTACATCAATTTAGAATTTCTTCACCACTAACACGAAAATATATCGGGTAGAAAAATGTCTGCATTGTGACGAATTTAAAATGCATCAGAATATAGACAAATATTTCTGTAGTCTACAACATCAACCGCAAAATTTCGTCGCCATTGAAAACAAATATATATTGGGTAGAAATCGTCTTAATTTTGACAAATTAATAATGCGTCAGAATATAAACTAATATTTCAGTACATCATGAACAACAGAATTTCGTTGCCATTTAAACGAAAATATACAAATTAGGAAAAACATCTCCATTCTGACGAATGTATAATGCGTCTGAATATTTACGAATATTTATGCTGACTTGAATCATTGAAAAAAATCGTCAAAATAATAATAAAATATGTAATTATGTTATTTACGTTAATATTGTTACGAATTTGTATTTCGTCATTATTAGACGTTTACCTATTTTGCACAAATGTCCATATTTGACAACAATCAATCAGACCATGTTGACAATTCCAGTGATGCAACATGTTCCTTACCACAAAGACACACCTTCGATAGCACAAAACGTGAATCAAATGAATGCTGTGTCTGTTTAGTCTGATTAGTTACAATTAAAAAAAGGAAATTACCGTAGAGGAAAAGATGCGTAGGAAAGAAAAAGAAAAAAAATTAGCTGAGCTAATGTTTCTGTAAGATGCCAATTAAGACCTGTCCTATTATGAGGCCAGTCTGCAATCAATGAGAATTTGTCCCTTCTCTGAAATAATTAGCCGGCTCCTTATACGTTTGACCTCCAACCATATCTTACACCTGTGAAGGTCAGGGGCAACTCTCTGCTCTACCATGTCCAGAAAAATCCCTATCTGAAATGTTTCCTCTTCCATTTCATTGTGTTTGTAATTCTGTAAGATCCAAAACTGTCTTTTCAAAGCATTATACTGTTGTGTACATTTTCACAGCAAGAAACATGGCAAGACAATTCCAAAATACCTGTTAAAGGTTAGAATATAAAAAGCAATATTAAACTTTTGTTAAACTCAATTCAGTTGCATCACGTAATAAACATAACAAGCTAACTAACCACATTTTCACTCCCTTGCTAGCATGTTATGAGAAGACATGACAGGGGACATCATTACCACAGCTATTCCTTCATTATCAGTTTGTTGCCAAGAACATAATACATGCAACCTGACTCATAACAGTGTTAAATTCCCTCCCTGTCTGCACATGTGTGCTTGTATACTCCAATGTCTTGATCCTGTTTGCCACCAAGGCTAGATGCGTTCGATCAGCATTATTGTTGCTCTGTGATCTCCTTTAGTCTGAAGAGCTGTTTGTCTGCAAGAGTTGTGGAGGAGCACTTAGATTTTGGTGGTAGTGGTGCAGGGTTGGTGCAGGATGGGGTGTTGAGAATGTAGCAAAGTCATTGTTTATTCTAAGGCCTTTTAAAGGGAGTGCCTTGTTTCACCTTAAGTGTATCTTGAGAAGTGGTTATGTCACTGGGCACTAAACCCAGAGGTGGATTTTCTTTCAAGAGAATATAAACGGTTGTTGCTTTCGTTTTGGTTTCCTCCCCCTACAGCTCTTACACCTTCACACCCCCTCCCACTGTGCAAATGCACACACACACTATAACTGTTTTACAGCAGCAACAGAGAGCTGGACAGCAATACTGGGCTGCTGGGGGAGGGGCGTATCTTTAAAGGCTGACCAGGCTGAGTACACGTGATTTGTTTATTTTTAAAATCAACCTGTCAAAAGCCCTCGTTTTCCACCTGTCATAGGGCAACAGCAGCAGACTAGTTTATATGAAGCCAGTAGAAAAAATATATATACATATTCAGTAATCTTTACTTGAATACACAAAGGATTTGAATACATCCCTGCAAAGTGCTCAAAAACAGTGATGAATGCTTTTCAAAGTGGTGGTGGCATTTACATTTGGAGTTTACAATAGAAGATAGGTAATTTTTAGTAAGAAATAAAACAAAATAAAAGAATCCTCTATGTAAGCAGAAGAAATATACAACCTAATAACATAACACAGTGGGAGACTGGGTAATTCAGGGCAATTTATATCAAAGGAAAGAATCAGCCGGAATGTAAACACATCTGCTGTTGATGGAGATAATGTGAGTTTTCTTCAGTCCTGGGCCAAATTTACTGTGGCCGGACATATTTTATCTTTGTGTCAATCAGAGAAAGAAAGGGAGAGCGAGAGAGTGAGTGAGCGAGAGAGAGACTAACTCCCTATATGCGTTTGAAAGAGGACAAAGAAGAACGATCCATGGTGCTAATGTTGCTCTTCAGGGGGCGCCTTTCCAGTACTCTGTACTGTTTTGAACCATGTGTCTGACACTGTGACCATTTATTTCTGCCATTAAACTAGCAAAATTGGATTTGGACATGCCCTAAATGCACTTACATGTTAGACGTGTGCACTTAGCTCGTTAAAATACAGTAGGGGCCTTAGGTTCCCTGCTGTTTCTACAGGCTACAATCAGGGATTTAACATCGTGTTAGACCTGAAGATATTGGCTTAGAGCTCTTGAAAGGCAGAACAATATACTCTTCCCCTCACCAGTACCAGAAGTTTTAAACTAGTACCATTTATAATTGATTTCTTTAACAAAATACTCCTGTCAATTCACGTTTAATAAGATTCCATTAGTCCTTTAAAACCCCTTAAGTAAGATACAGAATCTACTGTACAGTAAGTCATACTAGCAAGATGTCTAACTTGTACCTGTGCCAGATGTGCTACTTCAAGCCTCTCTGACCCTCTACGCTAGCCACAGGGGGAAAGATAATATATTGGTTTAAAAGAAAGTCTACTCATACTGTAGAAGGTTCCTGGTGGGAAATCCAATCAATGCATTGCCATTCAATGCATTTTAACAAACGAGTCAGATTTTCCAACAGATGGAAACGAAATGCCACATAAATGTCAGCATTGAAATATATTGGTCAAACCGGTTGCTAATGGTCACCTGGGACGATATTTCAAACTACTGTAGGAAAATGCTGACTTGCTGTTTTGTCTCTGGCTGCAAGAAAGGGGAAGTGTTTCTCTGAAAAGAACCATACTGTATAACTCATGGGGGCAGGGTCTGACTCTAGGCTTGAAGTAGCTGTGACGTGTGGTGACGGGTGATACTGCAGCCTATAGGACCAAATATAATACACACCCCATTCATAAATGAATTAGCGGTTGAACTGCTCAGCAAAAAAATGTGCATGTGCCGTACTTGGTTCATATGGTGCTATGATCCTACTTTTAGTGTAAATGCTAAATATTAAACAAAACATGCCAACAAATATAACAGTATAGTCCATAACAAAAACTCCTGTTATTTTATGTACTACCACGCACATGCACAAGGCTTGAGGTCGGGAACTCGCAGGTTGCAATGTAATCTTCTGTTTGTACTGTGCATGTGTCAAAATAGCCACTTTGCCAATATGGCCATACACTTAATTAGAATATTGTGCTTCACTGTGACAATGAGCAAATACTTGTTAAGATCGAGCTGCCATTTTCTTCACTGTGTCTATCTAATAAGTCTATGGTATAACTGCATAGGCTAGCTTGTGCTAAATATGATGTTTGTCTAGTTAAATCTGTAAAACATAACTTCATAAGCATAACTTAATAAGCATAATGGTTGCCAATGTCACATGTGCCACCAGAAGGTTTTGAAGGAGTGTGGAATACAAATATCAATATTAATAACAATATATATGTTGCTATAACCAATTATCTAATGCATCTATTATCCAGTGCCTTCTTTCTAATGAATACTTTGAAGTAGCCAAAGGGCCATTGATAAATATATTTTAGTCAACTTTAAAGGCTATAAGTTTCACAGTCTGCTTATAACATGAAACCTATGTTTCGATATGTGTCATTCAAGGAATGTTGTTCAGCATGTAAAGAACTTATTTAGCCTTTTTTTCTCATTCCCAAGCCTTCAGGCTTATAGGAAGTTTTTATTGACCCCCACACGCTACGAATGCTAGTTATTAGTGTATATATTCATTGAACTTCATATGTGTGCAACTAGAGAAGCGTGGTTTAATTTTTGCTACGGTTTCTCATTGCATGTATACAGTATTATGCTACCGCTTAGCCAGCAGTTTCACAGCATGAATATCCATCTATCCATCTATCTATTTATCATTTTATTTAGGACGCCTTTCAAAACACCCAAGGACATCTGAGATTGCAAATACATAGATATAAACCATGTGGCTGAGACATATTATAGTAATACATATTTGACCAAGGCAGATTATACATTCTAGAAACAAGACACACCAAATCCAAAAATAACTGGTAAATATATACAAAATAAACAAAATAAAATAATACATGCTTGTTGGAAGGGCAAGGGAGTCAAGTGACAGCGGAATGAAGGGTCAAATGTCAATCTTGAAGGTGAGTTTTGAGGAGCTTAGCAAGCGCCTTTGTCACTTCCCGTCTGGATTTCTGCAACTCTATTCTCGTTGGCATTCCAACCAAATTCATCAATTGCCTCCAACTAGGTCAGAAATTTGCTTCCAGAATCCTCACAAACACAAGGACAACAGATCATCATCACTCCAATTTGGGTTCAACTTGATTGGCTTCCTGTACAATTCCGTATTAAATTCAAGACTCTCCTCCCCACATACAAGGCTCTTCACAGCCTGGTTACCTCCTACCACTCTGGCCTTCTCCTGGCAAATACTCTCTCCCGAACTCTTCACTCCTCCTCTACAGGACTTCTGGTCACCCCCCATTCCTCCTCTCCACCATGGGGGCTCGAGCCTTCATCTGCTCTTCCTTTGCACATACGACATGCCACTACAGTCAACTCTATGTCTCAGCCAAATGTATTATATCTTTGTATTCGCCTATTTGCAATGTAAGATGTTCTTACATGTGTGTAAGGCGTTTTCAAAGGCGTCCTAAATATTATATTATAACATTATTATTATTATTATTATTATTATTATTATTTATTTCTATCTAATCTGTCTGTCTCTTATGTCTCTGTTATTTATATCAATCAATATCAATCAATATATTAAATCAATGTGAATATACAGCAACTTAGAGGTTTTTGCATCTGGACTCAATGTGAAAAAGTGTAAAACCAGTTTTAACAACCAACATTTTTTTTTTGCATTCATTATTGTTTATTCTGATGTGCATTATCAATGACAACCTTTTATTTATTTTTTCATATCAGATTTTTTCAGTGAGTTTTCTTTTTCTCCATTGCAGAAAAAAACAACAACATTGTACAACAGTGGTTGAAATTAAGAGGTTTTAAGACCTGCTAGCCACAATGTTTTTGCTACATAGTACAGCTATTTTGTGCCTTAAGTTGATCTTGGATTGACAGAATAGAGGTATTAATTAGTATTTAAAATTCTCAGACATATTATACGAGATGTCTCTAGTGTCGACCTATAGCCTCAATGAATGGCTGACTGGGGGCTTGTTGATATAGCAATCCAGGCCTATTTGCTCACTTTCATCTCCCTCCGTCTTCATCTTACCCCTCTACCTCTCTTCATATTCCTGTGTTACACAAACACATATAACGCCTCAAATAAAACACAGTAGTCATAGTCAGTTATTTGTTGAAGGGAGTAAAAAGAATATTGTTGTGGAGTAAGTAAATTAATTCTACTGTATGTGTACATGTTTTTTTCCCAATGTTGTTTTAAGTCAAATTGAATGCAAACAAAAATAACTGTAGTACAAAAGCATATTTCTATCACTTGCAAGTACTCTACAAAACTGTTTAAGTTGCACCATAGCTCTTCCTGTCTTTGTGCCATTATGGATCAGATTATATGTCCTATTAATAATAGTTGTTTGACTGAAGGCAATATCATATTAGGTTTGTTTAGTCTTTTTTCCTCTCGACTATCTACTTTCAATTTAGTTGTAGGAAATGAGAATGAAATCAATATGTTTTCCCTTGAAGACACACTGAAAGACTGGCTGGCTTGACAAATGAATGCTAGAAGTTAATTTAATATCCATTGCTAATCTTAATATAATTTTTCTCCAATTTCTCTTTTAATGTGGGTCTGTTTACACGCAAAGGGAGAAGCATAAACAGCATAAACAGTCACCCAATTGTGTTAACACTAACACAATGATAATGAACAATGTACTCTCACCTTACAAGCATATTTGAAATGTAGCTCTGTTAATTATTTGGTTAAAATCCGGTCAGATTCATTAGGTAGATGTGCATTACCAGTTGCAAATGATGCCAACCATCTAGTGTCTCCCTTCTTTTCATTTTAATACTGACGATAATCTTCAAGTCACAAAAGTAGCTTTTGCACGTTGCTACTGTCAAAGGTATGTCGGTTGACTGTGTAATAGCAAAAGGGGGCCTGAAACCCTTCGCACTAAAAGGTATTGTTTATAACTGAATGGGCAACCTGTTGCCATCAAACTCAATTGCAGAATAATATTTAATATAGTGTGATTGTCACGCTGACGTCCCGCGGCGGGGCTGTGCCCTCCGGTCTGGCGGGCTCTCGCGCGCCGTCCCCGGAGTACTGATAGCCGATCTGCGACAGGTGGCAATCAGGGCCTTCCACACCTGTTCCTTGTTCTCTAATCATTCACCGGCTTTATAGGCTGTGCTTTTGTGTTTACCCCTTATTATTTGAAATTGTTAAGGCTAATGTTTGGTTGCACTGCGTTCATGTATAGTTTTTTGTTGAATTAAACCCTTTTACTTTGACTCACCATTGTATAGCCCACTTTGTCACAGAGATGTATATATCTCATGGATACAGTACAGTACAATCATTTTACAAATATCTACACGTAAATCCACTCACACAAATGCATTATTTATAATTATAAGCAGTTTGTCTTGCCCTGGTCTTATTATTTTTGCTTTGATTTGAAACCTGTGAGTGCAGGTCCATCCCGTACGAGTGCTACAGCGAGTGACATTCATCTCTATTCTGCCCCTACTAGTTCACGGGCTCACACCATTCTCAACCCCTTCATCCACCCACAGCTTTGTGGGCAGCAGTGTTTCATGAAATGTGGGGTTCCATAACACAATCAATAGTTGTTTACAGTACAGCCAGTGTGAGAAGCAACCACACACACATGTACATGTTTGTATACATAAACAAACAGCCCCAGCAAGTCTTGCAAAGATGCAAACCACAACATCTCAAGCTGTCTGCCCACACTAGGAAATGTTTTTCTCCTCTGCGTCGGCAAGGCAAGGTGGTCTTCAGTAATTAACTGTCACAACGCCTCAAAACTAACAAATGGACTTTGTGTCAAGAAGGGCCCACTAATCTGCTGCCCTTTGCTCGTCGATCCCGGGCCTATTATCTCCATTATGGCATGCTCTATTGTCTGACTATGCTCAGTCACTAACTATCCCTCTGTGAATCTGTGTCTAGCACTGTGGTCTCTGCAGACTTGGAAACTCAGTTGGATGCACATTAATGCAGTGATATGGCGCGGCTCATATGGATTCATGTACAGCTGATATGCAGTCCATACACATGCATTCTACGCATGTGTAGGCAGACAGAGCAGGCACACACTTAATTAATGCATGTAATTAGCCAAGGTCTCTTATGAATGCATGCTTGGGTGTAGGCACACACCCAGAAACATTGTATATGAGAGGCATGTTATATATAAACATATACAATAGCAACACACATTATGTTTACAATAACACCCACTGTTGAATGCACATAGGGTGTGTGGAGCATGTGTGTGTAGCCCGTACACACACACACACACACACACACACACACACACACACACACACACAGATCATATTTCCCTCCCAGTCAGACATATTTATAAGCTCACACTCCATCGGCCACGTTGGCATGACAACTTGAGGGGAGAAATGCCCCATATGTGAAAATAATAAGTGGAACTTGGCAGCAAAGCAGAGCCATTTCTCCACAAGGCAAAACATCTAAATAACATAGAGGATGTCGACGTGTGAGATTTGTGGCACAGTTATTGCTCTTCATTATATGACACATTGCCTGTCTTCTTAGAAGAGAGCGAGAGAACAAAGCAACTGCAATAACAGAGACTGTGTCCCGGTGGCATTGGGATCTAGTGTAAAGTGTGTGTCACTAAGACCAATGCCTTTTGGTTGGTCTTCATTTCATTCATTACAGTAATGGCTGGCATGTTCGACTACAGGTTACAGTTGGGTTTTAAAGGTGCACTCCGCCGTTGGTTTCGTCACAACTTTGTTTTGGTTTTAAGCTCAGAGGGTGCAAACACAAAAAACACTAAATTCACCCATATTTGGTGCTGCAAACTGACTTTGTTTGAAACTAACTGCATCCAGTAGCGCTAAGCAGACAGCAGATATCTCGAAGAGATGTTTCAGTAGTAAGGCTTTTATTATACTGTAATACTGTCGCAAAACAGAAGTAAACGTAAATCATTTTAGGAAAAGTGGAGTAAACAATGAATCTAAAAAAGAAGATTTAATTACAACACTGTAACAAGGTGTCTAGTCTTATGCAACAAAGTAAAAAGATGGATGGTTTTTGTAACCTACAGTTTAGCAACAGAATATTTTATGGATGTTGGTGATACTATTAGGATTAGCATTTTGCTATTGAGTGTATTGATGTTGAACCTCAGCCAATGAGGAAGTATGGTTTTATGTTTATTAAATGTTTGTTCTGTACCTGCAAGGGCCAACCTTTTCAAAAGCATTGCTGGGTTGAAGAAGCTCAATTTCTGCATTTTAAAGTTAGACACAGTGCCTGAACTTTAGCTATCGATTCTGGACATCGACCTGTTAAGAATAAGTTAAAGAGGAGAGTTTGAATGGCTTGGTATTTCAGCTTTTCCAATTATTAAAGTCACAGATTGAAACCTTTTACAACAGTGATATCTGGAATTTTTGTCAAAGCCAACTTTTACAAGTATCTGGCGTTTTTGTCGTTGCCAACAGGATGAATTACGGTTTGCCTTGAAACTTTTTCAACCCAGTCATAATGTTGCTTAGCACAAGCACATGGATTTAGTACTGAAACAAAACATAACCTTCTGCTAATGCATCTCAGTCTACTTGTAATGCAGTTGTAAGCACAACTTAAGCTAATACAATTATATTTTGCAAACAGGAACCTCACAGAAGAGTTTTGGGTTATTTGACTAAAACTTGCTAGCTACCAAGTAAGTTACTTCCAGTTTTTTTTGTTTTTTTTAATTTTGTGGCCATTTCTCTTTTTAGGTAAACATAATTTAAGTACGGTAATGTTTCAGCTGCTACCACAACAGTTCAATAGGCCATTCCCAGACATCCCAACTCTCCTAGAAGTTCTGGGAGTCTCCCGCATTTTAATAGCAGCTCCCCGACGCCCACAAATTGCATACAATATCCAAGAAAAGCAGGTGAGAACAGGCTGTGAGGGAGGAAGGGAAAGAGAGTGTGAAGGAGAGAGAGCATTCAATCAATTGTCATTTCTCCGCTATAGCAAGTGACGGATGTGGAGAGAGAGAGAGTGATAGCATGCGTTTTGATCAGTGGTTACACAACAACAGTGTGTCTCTCTCCACTGTTAGTAGTGGTGATTTCTCAGTTGACCATGGGGATTTAAATTTATTGTATAAGACAGGTGTAGGTGAATTTAATAATTCATCCATTAGCATAGCTAACATTATTTTAACTATGGCTGCTGTGTATTTATGTCTAGGGCAGAGCCTGAGGTCAATTCGGGTCCGGACCCAGCTGCAGTCTAACCTGACATGCCAGATCAATTGTTCTCACAAGTCCATCTGGGGAGCTGTCCATTGAAACTGTTTGTGAAATAATAGAAAATATTACTTGGCAGTTGATTGGAGGAACCATCTAGTCGTTTTTACTGTCAACAAACCTAAACCACGCCCGTATGGCTATAAAAACGACACTGATTGGTAAATTCAGTTAGCCTGGCTCCGCCCAACTATGCTCTCTCAGATCAGTATAATTAGCTGAGATTATAGTCCTGAAACCCTGATCACATTAGCATTCACACAGCCACACATCTGGCAGCCCAATCAGCATGGGCTAGTGAGATGACTTTGAAGTCAAGTGTGTTTTTAGAGCTTGATGATGATGATAATAATAATAATAATAATAATAATAATAATAA
>JAODLL010013807.1:0-14373 GCA_026546735.1 Forbesichthys agassizii | reverse complement strand
CCCCCCCCCCCCCCCCCCCCCCCCCCCCCCCCCCCCCCCCCCCCCCCCCCCACACCCATATCTGCACTTTCAATAGTCACCGGGACATAAAAACTACATGTATACAATAGAGTCAGACCTGAATGCAGGTTCCCCCCACAGGTTATACTTATCCAACGCACGTGCCTCAGTCAGCTTGCATCAGTACAACGACACGATTGGTTAAATAGGTTAATTCTTGGCATAAAAAGCAGACGATTGGCTCTTTAGAGGGGAGGGTCGGGATATGTGCCTCCAACTGCCAAATTTGCCATTTCAGAATTCTCCCGTAGAGTTCCATTCAAAAAGTGTTGTCTCTATATAGTGTCTATGGTATTACTACACACCTCCTCTCTCCAGGTGGGCTATGACATGACCCGACTGGCAGCTCAGAGATGCTTTGAAGCTGCCGGCCTGGAGCCCAGAGATGTGGACGTTGTGGAGCTACACGACTGCTTCTCAGCCAATGAGCTCATCACGTACGAGGCGCTGGGGCTGTGCGCGGAGGGTGAGCTCATCTCGAAACCAGATCCGTCCGGATTGGATGCGCGAACATGGCGAATGTTTTGCGAACATTATACACACGTATTCTGTTCCATTCCATTATATACACGTAGTCCATTAGCAAACACAAGCAAACATGCCCGAGGAGGCTGTTCGAGACACATACGCATATGACAAAGGGTAGCAGTATGAATCTTTACACAAAAAGCGAACGTTTGCCTCAGTTTGCCAATTCTGTCCAGTTCCCACTGGATTTTCTGGAATATCGTGGAAATGTAAAACGGATAGTCAGGGAACATTCTTTTATATTATTAATTTTTTTTTGTCAAACCATTAAATAATATCTGACTTTTGTTTGCGGCATTTATAGCATTTTGTCGCATTTTATCTAAATGTTACTGGACGTCACATTACATTTTGAGATGTCTCAAACCTTGAAACTATTGGTCTGAATGTTTGCATGTTGGCATGGCAATGCTCATCATTGCCATGCTGGCTCAACATTTTCCACCTGTGTGTCTGTTAATTACATTATATGCCATTGAAATTCACATTTTTAATCAGGGAAAAGTCAGGGCATTTGACTTAAAATGGGAACCCTGACAAGGGGATGGGATTCCCGTCTCAACGGGAATCTCCAGTGACCACGTTACGATCCAGTATTACTCTCCTCCTCGTCCGTTGCTTACAAGTCTCTGTCTGTACACCTGAACCACTCCCGTCACTATCGATCAATAGCCTTCGACGCTGATTGGTCGAAGACACTGCTCTGATTCAATTGCAGGAATTTTGAGATTTTCCAGATTTGATTCTCACGGCGATATTAAACTGAAGCTGGCCACACCAGTACGCTCTCGTGAGGTCAGCCACACCAACTTGCTGTAGGCTGTTCCGTAAGCGGGGAGTCCATTCCTGCTCCAGGGTTTTCCTGGCTGGCTTGGCGTGAATCCTCTGCCCTGCCAGCAGATGTGATTTTAATCCAACGTGATCTTTTTTTATAATCGCCTGTCTGTCTCTGTCTTTTGTCCCATGACGCAGGAAAAGCAGGGGAATTGATTGACAGGGGAGACAACACTTACGGGGGCAAGTTCGTGGTGAACCCCAGCGGTGGTCTCATCTCTAAAGGACATCCACTAGGTGCCACAGGTACGAAGGTCCCCACCGACTATAACTGTATAGGGTCCTAGGAGTCTATGTATTGCAAACACTTCCATGTTAGGGTGAAGCCATCTTTGGTAAGCGCTCTTGTGCAATGTAGTGGAGGAGATTTTCTTTGTAGTGCCCAGAAATGGCCCCCAGGTGGCACCTCTCTCTCAGTATACAGTACACAAGTGGGGTGGTAACCTGTGAAACCATGATCTAAGACAGTGTTGTGGCTAATTGAAGGACTCTGAGATTAACTGAGTTAATCAGGTTGGTTTATTGATGATAAATTGGTGGTGAACAAGTATAAATCGTAATCGATGTGTTCTCTATGCTTTTCATACATCCCTTATATTCATATATTTATATTCTTGTAATAGATTACCTTGAAGGCCGGACACCTGGGCACACATTAGTCATAAGAGTTTAGAAGCTCATAACATAACCGGTTTGAACTGGTTCGTGACGTGGGTCACTCTAAACCTTAGAATATCCGCCCACACCAGCATGAGAGACCAGATGCCAGCCAGCTGTGGTTTTGGCAGGGTAATCCCTCTTAGATATTAAACTGCTGAAGGCTGACAGATACTGTAGCCAGTGGATAGAATGCTGGTGTAGCGGTGGCCAGCAGGTAGCTGTGCGGTGTTAATCCTCACTCTCCGACACCTCATAGGACGCTCTGGCGACGCAGGCCAGGGCCCATGGGTTTTTGGCCTGCCTTGTAGGAGCGTCCGCTCTCTGCGTGGGAGATCGGGGTTCGATTCCCCGAGGGGGACGGACAATCTCCGTCACACTAGTCTTTGTGGTGGACTGACTGACTTTTGGACCCCACTCTTTATAGATAGATAAGTAAGGCCAATGCTCTACAGTAGGTCACTTCTTAACACTGCGAAGAGAACACTGAGCTATTTTACTGCTTGCAAGGTAGCCAGATCATTTTAATCATTTAAAATGATTACAAAAAATATAAAATTGTTAATGGACAATAGGGGGCTCCATTTTGTGCTAATAGTAATTAATATTAATATTAATTAATTAATAATTTAATAATTAATTTACAAAATTGTGAAAGTTAACACAAATCATTAATTATAACACATTTAAGTATTTGTGTTCACTCTGAATATATGGGCTGACTGATGTTTGCGAAAGGCTGATGAGCAAACATCCTCATTATTATGCAACTCACGTCTTGGGAGCATATTGGGAGGACAAGAGGGTAAAATCTTAAACCCTTAAGTTCCCTTAACTATCTTACTGGAATAATAGGTACTAGTCAGAGGGGATAAAATGCTAAGGTTTAATACTAATTTATTATTCAGCTCGGAGGTTGCATATTAAGTAGTATTAACCCTAAAAATTGCAACATTTGGAGGAAAGTGTTTCGACCAAATTTGCAATTCCCGTTGTGGATTTCGTTTTTTCGAATCTTCAGGTTCACTTTATTGTGAAGAAAGCCTTGGTGGGGATTCTACTGAGCAAAGAATGCCTCAGAAGCATTGTGTAGAAGTCTGCGTAACACATCTGCTTGTGTTTACAAAGGTTCAACCGTTTCTTTCCATAATGTATTCTGTGCCTTTCTCTTCCAACTCCTTTAAGGCCGAAGTTGCCACTGAAGTATTTTGTAGAATGTGAAATTTTCTTTTTAAGCCGTTTCTCTCACATAGCCATTGTTATTTAGACTAGAGTACATGGATAATTGTTATAGCTATTGAGATGGCAATTTGTCACAATATAGCACCTTTTCTGTGTGGATGTAGGCAGTGGTTTAATGCACTCCACCCACTTCAATTATGAATTATAATGCATCAAGGAGCTGAGTGTGGGAGGGGCTGATAGGGGGACCCCCATTAACGTTAACATTGGAATTTGATAATGTATGAGTACTACTGGTAAGTGTACTGATGAAAACCAGCCAGGTTTTGGGGTGATTATTTATTTATTTTATTTATTTATTTTTTTTACGGATATGAGGTGTAGTTCTGTTTTCAGCACATTAAAATGCAGATTTATCATTAAAAACAGGAATTTTGTCAAACTGAACACGGGCACTAATGTGTCTCTTCACAGATCAATCCTATTACTTCGTCTACAGCTCCAAAACACATTTTATGGTGGTTACACTTGAAATGATCAATGCTGTACTACATAATACTATAAGATAGGATTTCCCTCAGATATATTGAGCAGTCATCGCATGTTAGTGTAAAGATGTAGTGTATGTGATTATGCAGTAATTTTCCATAATCAATGTATTTAGATATATGCGCCCTCCCCCCCCCCCCCCACCCTCCTTCCCCACACATTTTGGAATTGAATTGAACCTCGGCCTATTACCGTTTTAGGGTCTTATCTGGAGCCTTGACATTATAGATAACATTTTGTCCGATGTTTCATAATCGTTCCGCTCAGCACCTCCTATCGATCTCTGCTGGGTTCTGTGTTTGATTGCTCAGGCCTGGCCCAGTGTGCCGAGCTGTGCTGGCAGCTTCGTGGGCAGGCCGCCCGGAGGCAGGTCCCAGCCGCCAGGGTGGCTCTGCAGCACAACATAGGCTTAGGAGGAGCCGTGGTGGTCGCTCTCTACAGGATGGGCTTCCCGCTGGGAGCAAGGTGAGCATGTCGACCGTCTCAGGAAAACCCCCCTTTGGTACTGTCCGCAGAGGCGTCAACAGGCCTCTCTTCTGCATTTTCTATTCTCTGGTTAAAGGTGTAGTCAGCTTTTGCAAGCTAAATGTAAGCTAATACACTTTTTGTCAAAATCACCAATATCTCGTTTCGCTAGCTTGCCGTTCTGTGTGTCCTGAAAAATGATACTTCTACACAGCCCAACTCCATAAATAGGAACATAGACAAAGTGGCTAGCGACTTACAATAATGCCGCATGGCTTCGCAATGTGTTTCAACGTGTGTGTGCGCGTGGGTGGGGGCGCACTTCAGTTGTTGATGTAGGATTTATACTAGGTTAAAGTTCAAAGTAATGTTATTGATTAACTTCAATGTTTATGGTGGCTCTGTGGTATGCGTATGACGTAGTTTGAGTTTCAACTGATTCCCCCAAAATATTCCACCTTTTTTAAACACTATATCTCTTTATTAAAATGTTGTGTATAATATTGTGATTTGCTTAGCATATCAAGGTTGCGTGGTGCAAATATGTGTCAGTCAAATCATTGGCATGCATTTGGATTACCTTCCACTAATGAGAACAGCACATTGTTGACGACGATTTTCAAAACTGGTGCGAGAATCCATATGGCTTATGCTGTTGGACCAATCACCATCCTATGAGGAACCTCTGCCGTTGATGGTGGTTGACAAATGGTTCATTCAATCACCTGCCAAGTATTTTATTTATAGTGGCTGCCCTTTTTTCAAAAATGTTTTCTCAGATGGTTCTGTGTAACAAACACAGAACTTGAACATGGGCACCAGCTGAACTATCGGTCTAACCAGGCTTGTCCACGGCAAGACATTCCATGTGGATAACTGTATGAATGAAGTCTCCTGTGAAGAGCAGTAATGCAAATTCTTCCAAACGTCACGTGCGCTATATTTCCGAATGTGGCTGAACATCTCTGAACAGTTTCTTTGTGTTTTGTAAATATATATTTAACAGATATGTATACAGTTAGTCTATGCTGTACACAGATCATACCAAATTGAATATAATTCAGAGCCTTTGTAAATGTTTCTGAATGTGCAGATAAGTGCCAGCAACATTGTATTTATTCAATTGGTGCTTTCTTGTCAGGGGTATGTCCAATGGTAGAAGATGTGGTATATTTCGTGCATGAGAATGACCCCATTACATCATGGGAAGGCTGTTGTCGAGCTCACTACTGCATTGATCGTAGCGCTGCAGATGTAGAAGCTATAAGAGGCATGGTCATCTGTACCCCCTACAGCCATGGGAGACCGTCTGGCATTTATTTCGTTATTTTAATTAATTAATTAATTAATTTAATTCTGCAATTTCCAAGTGTCATTTTGGGCCTTTTCTTCCAAGTGAATATAGGTTCAGTAGGTGTAACCGTAATTGAATCTTTCCTTCCTTTAAGTCCCTCATATTTTTGTTCATGGAGCAGTTGCGTCTTTCATGAATAATGTTTTGATTCATAATTGGTCTGCAGTGTGCGTCATCAATTATTTACTATGTAGAAAAAGATATATTGCTCTGTGTGATTTCCATTTGTATTTCGTGTCGAGTTGTACGACTTAGTTTACAGGGTGTGCCCATTAGTGTGAGCTATGCAGCTTTTACACAGGACCAAGCCTCCGCTTGTATGTCTAAACGAGACACAGTAGGCCCATGTGAGAAAGGCAGATTGCAGTTAGCTGTGTATGTGTTATAAAGTTGTGATTGTGTACTTGGGTGTATTTAACAGGTCTCACATAGCTGCAGTTGCCACCAGTGCAGCCAGTGGTCTGGAAGGTTTTAAAGCGTACGCCGTCTTCAAGGAGATTGAGAAAAGGCTGCAGAAGGTAAGGCTTAATAAAATGGGGGGGGAAACACTTTATTCTGTCTCCTTTCTGATTTGCATCAAAATATTTTGACGTTATGTCGGCTAATGGGCTAGAATAGATACAGTAAACAGAGAAAATATGCACCCAGCAATACTCTTACGTAAAATCTAATCTAAAATAAGGCAATATGCGTTATTACATACTTACATATTTGAAACATTTTAATCTGTGTTTAATAGTCAGGAATATTATAAAATAAGATTAGTTCCTATGGATTGCTCAATGAGAAATTGATCCCATCTGAACAGAGTATGTTTGAAAAATCTATAAACTCAAAAAAAAAAAGTTTTGGTCCAGAATAATACTTTATTTTCAGGCGTAAAGGTGGTGCAAACTGTTTTGACTGTTATGCACTAGAAAACTAAACTGTCCAGGAAGACAGATGGTATTCCCTGTTATAGTTAGCAACTACACCTCGAAGTACAGAATATGTAGATATAATACATGTAGATTTATCAGGCCAGTTCACCTGATGTAAACACTTAAACGCACTTTCTAAAAAAAAAAATTAAAAAAAAATAATCTTTGAGGTAATATTTTAGGTAATTTGTTTTCAAAAGCTCCTGTCGTACAGAATAAAAAACATATTTTTTAGATATTCAGTGTAATAGATGGAGTAAGCAATTACAAGCTAATGCACTTTTTGTAAAATTCAAGGAATATATCCTAAACTAAGTAAAACAATGGGAACACAACGTGCCGCAGACCATCACGCTAAAAGGATAGTGAACCTTTTGTAAATGTTTGATTGCTGTTTTGAGTGCACCTCTGTACTGTGTTGTTCTGTGGGAGGTGCTGACGGTAGCAAGCGTTCAACTAACTGCCTGTGACACTAATTTGCAGGAAGGAGAGCAGTTGGTCAAGAAGATCGGAGGAGTGTTTGCATTCAAGGTCAAGGATGGACCGGGTGGCAAGGAGGGGCTTTGGGTCGTTGACGTGAAAAACGGAAAAGGCTCTGTTCGCAACGACTCGGGTACGTGTTCACTGAACGTCCCATAAGGAATGGCACCGATACAGTTCCGTTTGACGCTAAAGGGGTCTAGCACTCAGAAATGTAGACTGGGCAAAAATAGAAATGCCTCGCTCAACACATTAATAGATAGAGATTTAAGAAGTTCATTAGGGGCTTGTGTGTTGATTATACATGATTGAGGATAGGCCTATGTGTCATAGCCAACCAACCCGCCTGGCTGGTTTTTAGGCCAGTTGGACAAAGTTCTGAAACAACCTTGGAGTGTGTCTTATGGTAGATAAATTGTCATTCAGTACTCTGCCAACACCGCTAATGGATGTTCCCGTGAACAACATGCCAGTTGCATGATCCTTTAAAGCTTTTGAGGTATCTGAGGCATGTACTATTTAATGTACCGTGCGTCAAAAATATTGTAGAGTGCCCGATCCTCGTCATAAGGCCACAACGTAGTAGTGATTGTCGTGTTGCTATTATGGAACACCACCTGTGAAGTGGACGGATTATCTTGGCAGAGACAGAAAAATGCTCACTAATAGGAATGCAGTTATGATTTGAGATGAAGTTCAGAGAAATCTGCTTTTCATTGCGCTTGGAAAAATTCTCCGTATAATTTGTTTTGCCACGGATCAGGCGTAAAAGTGAATTTACGCACACATAAAAGAGGAACTCTTTCCCACTTTAATAGCTTTTAAAAACCTGTATGTAATGGCTCTCTTTTGTGGCTGTGCAGTACACAACTAATAGATGAACATTTCACCATGTTGCTTCCATTTAGCCGGCCCGGCCAGGCACTTTGATTACTGTGTGATCTTTCATTGCTTGTTCCATCTGAGTGATTGGTTGCAACTGGCAATACATTAGTCATTATGCATACATTGTATTACATTAGTCACTGTATAATATGTTTGAGCTGCAGTACAGTGCAAAACAACATAGCCAATGTAATCTAGTGCAGATAAGTGGAAAGTATTAATAATTACAATAATGATAAATAATACATTTATATTTATACAGTGCTCAATCGCTTGACAAAATAAAAACGCAACATTTATTGAAGGCTATTTTTACGACAAAAGGGGGCTATGAAACATAATTGTAGTTCTGAATACAGGTTAATATAGCCACTTCACCCGCAGTTTATGGAAAGCTATTATTAATCCAATAAATCACGAACATACCATCGTGAGTGAATGAATGAATGAATGATTTATACTGGTAATTTTCTGCTCGCTATATGATGTACTAGATAATCCAACCTTTTATCAGGTCACTGTCTGCTGATGGCAATGTCACATGACTTTGTACTCCTCTCTACCCCTCCCCGCAGAGTTAAACAGCTGTAAAATGTTCTCTACCCCTCCCCCAAAGCAGGCACTGTTGTATATCCAACATAAACGCTGAGCTGAAGTGTGTAATGTAAACACGCATCTACACATTTTTAATCTTAAGCCAAACTGATCAATGTATATCAGGGGTAAATAGAAATCTGTGCTCACAACAAAACTGGAACTCTCCCTGTTAATGCAGTGCAGTCACATTTCTTTTCATATTAGCTGAGTAATTACTTTTGGCATCATCATGTTGTATTTCCTTTAATAATGGCAGGTAACATTTACCTAAAATCTGTAAATGACTAGTCTATTCACTATGTCTAGTGAAAGGAGCGATGAACTGACTCATACGCATGTCAGTCTTGAGAGACGGAGAAAAGAGCACGCACTTACCTATTTCTTTCCCCCTGCTTAGATACGAAGGCGGACTGTACCATCGCCATGGGTGACGAGGACCTCCTGGCTATGATGACGGGAAAGATGAACGCTCAAACGGTGCGTAGGGAACCGGAGGTGTATAGCGTAACCACAGATGCGCTCTTATAGAACCCTTGCCAGTTCCTGGCTTGGGCTAAAAGGCCATGCGTGTGGCGTGAGTGATATTCAAAATGTGCCTGTGGTTTAATATGGTGATCTAACCCACACAGGTTGGCCCAAACATCTGCCTCCAAGTACATTACAAACGAATGTCTGCCCATGCAAAACAAATTCAATAGTTACTGGTTCGTCTTTGCAGCACTAATATCCCATTTAGTTGCATAAAGTAACTGAATAAATATATGAATACGGAAACATTGACGTTTTCGGTTTATTATGGGGATATATAAGGACACATCTCAGTCATTCATTGCCATACTACTATTTTGTAATCAGTCACAGTCTACAGAAAAGTTCACTGCAAGGCCAGATTGAAAGTGAAATGTTTCTTATACAAGTAAAATAACACCACTGTATTCCTTTTTGTAGCTAAGTCATTTGGTCTTTCATTCCCAGAAATGTCGTCATTGGATTTCACCTTTTTCAAAGCGGTAGCATTTGTCAGTCCAAAATGACACGGACACACTCGAGCATGCACATGTTCCAAATAATCCGACAACAAACCCCCCTACCCCCCTCCTGTCCTGTCAAATAAATCCCTTGAATGACATTTTTCATTCCATCCCCCAAACATTGAATTTAGTTGTGTGGTAAATCCTTATCTCGCGAGCTACAGTTGTTTGACTAGACTGCTATTCTCAGTGTGGAACACCTCAGTTAACAAGAAAAACAAGGCAAGCCTAGCTCAGCCCGCCCAAGCAGCCGGATCAAGTTTTGCCGTTTTGGTGTCCACTGCCCTTTTTTTGGGCGGGAAACATATCGTACAAAGGACTCAGTAAGAGACATCATGTTGGCCGGCCCTGCTGCTGAACTAACTGTCTGTCTGTCTGGCCGACCCTTGCAGGCGTTCTTCCAAGGGAAGCTGAAGGTCACTGGCAACATGGGCATGGCGATGAGGCTGCAGAGCCTCCAAATGACGCCTGATAAAGCCAGACTATGAGAGCTCTAGCCACTCCCCCGCGCCGCTCCTCCTCGACCAATCGTGTCATTCCGGCTCTGTTTACTTCATCATTGTCTGATTGGACGTGATTGGTTCTAATCCAACTAATTACTTTGGTCTTGTTGCCTTTTGATGCAATGGTACACTGGTGTTCCCGTTGACCTTGGGCTGTTGCTCATGGCTAAGGCGTGCAGCATGAACACTTTGCTGTAACAAACCCCCCAGAGGTGCACATTTATTTCCTGTAGCTCGCTGTTGATGTTTGGAGAAGTTTGTTGTAACTGTGGTAACCATGAGAGTGACAGTTGCTCCATCGTGAACTAGCTGCTAAGAGAGCACCTTCTAGAACTGGGAGATAATCTTTTGGCGGTTGAACTCATGCCATGCCAGAACTGCTATGTGATTCATACATACAACCGCGGAAAAACTTAAGAAGACGCTTTCTTTCTTTAAATTTTAATAGTATAAATAATATAATGTAAAGAATCTAATATAAAGACTCTATAAATACATATTTCATGCCAGTAAAATATTAAAGTGTATAAGTAGTAAAAATCTGAGGAACTGCTGCAGTGGCTTCTTAATTCTTTCCTCGACTGTATGGGATTAGTCGCCTTTCTCCCCTATATTTTTTCATTATTTTAGTTTCATGGTAAAAATAAAAACTACAGCGTCAGCTAGCATTAGTTCTAATAATGTTCATGTATACTGTATATGACAACTGTAGATTAACGTAACTCTAATTGTGCCTCTAATTCATGTATACAAAGTGATACAACAAGATCAATGCTGCAGTTATATAAATGGTTGCATGTCTGAATAATGGAAAAATATTTTTTTTTTAAAGTTTTCAATAAATCTAGATTAACCAGAACATTATTGGTAATTTTCCTGTTTAAATTAAGCATTTACAAGACAGAACCCTGTATGGTAAAGAACATTACTTAGATTTGTTTTCTCCAATTTACTGTGTAAGGTTTATGTTGTAATAATGTGTACACAAATATTACATGTAACAAGTGTTAAGTGTAGAATTGTTTCCTACGTCAGTGCCATGCAATAAATCACCGGGAACCAATGGTTATAGGACTAGAAACATTTATCTGGTGGCAGCACTCGACTGCAGTAAACTCCGTTGCGGTCAAGTCACCAAAGGTGAGCTCTATAACATGAAATGCCTTGCGTTGTGGTGCTAATGAATCTGCATTATTAAACACTTTCCTTCTACCCATTTCCCCTGAGTGTTCTGTCAGTATCTGGACGGTTGTGCTGGCCATTCTCTCTGGCTGCAGATGTTGCCTTAGTGATTGTGCTTGTCTGCTCTGTTTTTCCTGTTTCCCCTCAAGGCTACAGCTTTAATGGACCCTAATGTCCAGTCAAACTTTTAAAAGGATTCCTTGAATCGTGAAATTTGTGAAGCATTTTTAAAGCATAATGGGGATACTTTTGTTTTCTTCTAATGTTTTTGAGAGTTGGAATGGGGAAAGACATTTATAAATAATTTTCCTCGTGCTGGCAATGGTCTTATGAGACTGTGGTCTGGGAGTCAGACATGGAAGTATTATTATTATTATTATTATTATTATTATAATAACTGTAAACGCACTTGGAGCTTTTCTCATCGCTTTGGGACATTTTTTGATTCACTTAACATTTGCAAACCAGTTTGTCAATTTCTCGATACAATTCATACAGACCTCATTACACAATGGATTACATGCAAAAGCTTGTAACTTGCTCAATGTCCATAGTCTATCTCAAGTAAAATACATGTGTGTCCATTTGGTATTGTTCACCAATATAGGGCTGGCTTCACAGACATTGATTAAGCTTAGTCCTAGCTTAAGACATTTTTTCAATAGGATTCATTACATTTTATTTTTTTTAATTCGAAGTAGTATAGGCTATGGTTTTGAGGATGATGATTTAAATTCCCAAGGCTGCACATTGTTTGTCTATAGGGTGTATACAGTATATTACTGGTAGATTGATTAAAAAAAACAATACATAATCAAAATGTTTGCTGTTTTGCTTTTACGCAGAGTAGTGTTTGTATTGTAATTTATTAATAATGAAAAACAAACTAGCAGAAGCCTTATGCCATGACAGAGCGCACATAAAAAAACGTGACCAAGGAAACACCACTCAACTGTACTGCTTGTCAATTGAAGGTTCATGAGATGCATTTTAAAGATCACTGGTTGATCACTGGTTCATCTTCACACATTCCCATTCATAAGCGAAACATCACAATTCACATGAGAGCAACTCATCAATTCAAGACACATTTACAAAAAGGTCAAATAGAAATATACATATATTCTAAACAGATTGTGACTTATTAGGCCATTTTGCATGTAATGGCTATTATTATGATTATGGAGGTATGACTATTCAGCACAGCCAGTATAATGCATTTTGGTCAACATGACATAAGCTATTATGAATGTAGAAAACAGCAGATACTTTTACAATCTTTTGCATGAATGTGTCAAAGCATTTGCAAATCGGACTGCAAGGAGATATTTGGTGAATTTGACCAAATTTGTATCATCTTATTTTTTAATTTACTAAAGTTTAATAAAATGTAATTGCTTGTACCTTTAACTATAAAAGGCTATTTGGATCACAGATTGTAATGTGCTTCCTTTGCTGTTTCTTTAAAAGCAAACTTTACTTACATCTGAACTATTCAACTTTTTTTTTTTTAACCTCATGGTCAGTTGATGGTAGTTTGAGTACACTTCATAATCCATTTCTGCTTCTTTGAAAAAGTATAAAAGATGTGCACATGATGTCCTGACTGGCTACATAAGATTGATATTATGAAAGCACCATTATTAAAAAAGTATATCAACACAACACTGTAGTGTGTACACTTTTGTTTTCCTTTTTTTTTTTGGGGGGGGGGGTTGATTATTTATTTAGAATATGTAGGAGAAACTAAAATTTTTATGTTTGAAATTAACACGTACAGTCACACACACAGTTCCACAGCTCAGAGTGTAGGGTTGCTGGCACCTGCTTGTCATGGTTGTCTGTTGTTGATATATGGTTGGACAGCGTACATTTTACACACGTTCTCTATTCTTTTCCTTTGGTCGTTAAGGCAAAGAGGAATACATTGGATGGAACTTGTACCGTGTCTCTTGAAACACCTTTAATCTGCAAATGAATGGGTATGGCAATTGTTTTCATTTGTTAAGATACTGATTATGTGGGGCAGGGCACCAGATTAATGGATTCAGTGAGACGGCAGATCATATAAGATCATATATTAGATTTGTAGCTCACGGTATTTACAAGGTATGCTTCATCATTACATTTAAATGATAGACAAAACAGGGAACTAGGAAAACAACTCAATACCCCAACCCAAGCTATGACAATAACACAGAACAATAGATTAGAGCAAATACAAAATAAAACGTTTTTTTTGTGTGTGACCTTTTACATTTTTCTAATGTAAACAGATGTTCACATTGGTTCAGACCTTCTTCAACCTCCCCTTGCTCCTTAACCCTCGTGCTGTCCTAAGGCATTTCAGTAGACTAGCAGCAGAGGGAGCAACTCGCGGAATGCCATATGTCCGTGTTGTGGTTGCTGCCCTCTACTGGCAAGTGCACCGGGTCATTTTGACCCATAGGACAGCGCGAGGGTTAAGGACAAGATGGCGCAAACAGGTCCAATTCCTCAACAAACACATACGTATATGCGGCCTGTGTATTTCGCTGACGCCGCTGTGCACAATAACACTGTACATGAACGATATTTACACACACCTACACACACAGTGGCGTATCATTGCTTTTAGCTCATGCAGAAAACGTCCTTTCTGGCCGTTTTATCCATCA
The DNA here is from genome assembly GCA_026546735.1 of Forbesichthys agassizii. Taxonomy (NCBI): domain Eukaryota; kingdom Metazoa; phylum Chordata; class Actinopteri; order Percopsiformes; family Amblyopsidae; genus Forbesichthys; species Forbesichthys agassizii. The sequence continues at coordinate 489 of JAODLL010013807.1, read as the reverse complement.
GTCCATTTTCTCTGTTTATCCTCTGAGCTACTCTCCTTGTCGTCCTGGAACAACATGGCCTCCACTGTCGTCTTCCCAGCCTTGCAGCTGTCAATGGAGACATCTGTTACCAGCCATTTTGTGTCAATGGAGCTGTTAGTCTCTAGCCTGTTGGTGTCAATGAAGGCGGGCTAAACATTAGCCTCTAGCTAATGTATCACATCAATGGAGACGTTATTTACGTTAGCCTCTAGCTAAGGCATCATGTCAATGTAGCTGTTAGTTATTAGCCTGATAGTTTCAATGGAGGTGGTCTATACATTAGCCTCTGGCTAATGCATCACGTCAGTGGAGGTGGTCTATACATTAGCCTCTAGCTAATGCATCACGTCAGTGGAGGTGGTCTATACATTAGCCTCTAGCTAATGCATCACGTCAGTGGAGGTGGTCTATACATTAGCCTCTAGCTAATGCATCACGTCAGTGGAGGTGGTCTATACATTAGCCTCT
>JAODLL010013797.1:0-28575 GCA_026546735.1 Forbesichthys agassizii | reverse complement strand
AATGTGAAAATATATATACATATATTTTCTTATTTTTGGTATACAAAAAGTGCCTTTTTCCCCCTCAAATGAATAAACTTAATTTAAGATTAAATCGTTGCCTAGCAACATCCCACTGAACAGAGTGGTTTGCACTCACCTGCACTAGCTGAACAAAAATACCTCATCTCGGGCACTAGGCCCCTAAAAAGCACACCCTTCCAAGAAGAATGTGCCGTTATCCTAGGCGGGAATTTTCCCAAACAGCAGCAATTATAGTGCACTTTCAGGTTTTGTTAACATACCGCACACTACAAACCATCACCCCCGCTGTTTAAAACAAACAGTGAACAGCTCAGGGGAGAGAGCAGAGGAGTGGAAATACAGGTTTTATGAAATGTGTTGTGCCACTGTACTCGTGCAGTACTTTGAACACTTCGCCCGTGGATTCACTAGGCTAACACCATCACCTTTTAAGCTGCAAGACAATATTCAAGACTCACTTTACTGTCCCACCATGTAGGAAACTTGTCTTGGTTTTCCACCGCACGCTGCATCCATATACCATTGCACACATACGTAAAAATAATAAAAGCCTTAAACCTTCGGTTTATTGCTGAAAATTGACCGCTTGTTTACATTCCAGGCTTTGGTTGCCTAGGCATCACCCATGCATATTTCCCCACCCAAAATGTATCAGTCAATCTGTCAATGATATCCTTAGCTCCCATCGCCTCCGACTGAGATCAGTGTATCTCTGTAACCGCCCACTCCTACCGTTATTTTGCACGTCTTCGCTACAAATCACTAGGTATCTCTGACGGTCCACGGTCTCTCGTCGTCATGGCTGCCAGTCTCTTCTAGTGTGTCTGGGGCTTATGTTATGCGTCGTTGCCCTCGCCAGTAGCAGTAATGGGAGGGTGCACAGGAGAGGTTTTAAGCGTTCAAACGGTCAATACTCACAAGCTCCCTCTTGTCCACCTCGAACCAGCGGGAGATGCCAGGAAGACTCTGTACCAGTGTCAGAGTGGTCCTCTCTACCCACAGACTCTGCAATAACACACACACACACATTAATACTCACATAACTATTAGTAAATAGAACAATAAATGACATACTGGGCCCTATCTTACAACCGGCGCATTGCTGTCTTGAGGGCAAGTGCATCACGGAAAGTGATTGACGACTGACCAGCAGAAAACTGGTCTAAAGTTAATGCATGATCAATATAGTATCGCAGGTGGACAACGCGTGTACACTCTGCTCGGTACACATACAGGGAGGTGCAGGAGTGCACAAATATGCAAAGGAGTCAAAATGAATAGAGTACAATGTGAAATACTATTAGTGTATAAACAACAAACATATTTTAGGGATCATGCTAGCTGCTTCAACGCTTTCATAAGCCAGCCGGCATAATATCAACCCACTTATGATGCAAGTGTGCCTGGATTTTAAAACTAAATGGAATCTGATTGGTTTATCGAATGTTAAGCCCAAAACACACCCATGAATAATGACGAGAGTAATTACAGCCCTTTTGAACCATGCGCCCGGCACACTGACCGTTTATCTGCCGTTAAAATAGCAAATGTGGATTTGGACACGCCCTAAATCCAATTTGCGCCTTCGCTTCAGACAGTGCACTTAGATCGTTAAAATAGGGCCCATTGTGTTTATTTGTCAAGCAATGCATCTCTACTTTTCATTAACTACTTCATTGAATGACTTTCATTAAAACTCACTCTTCTCTACCCCTCCCCTCCAAACATAATTTGTGAGCTGGGGCAGAAAGTAGGGCAGCTAATGCAATCCAGACCTGCACCCTTGAGTGTCTGGACACATATAGGGAATGTAAGGTTCACATGATGGGGTTTAACAATTGATAGCGATCCATAACAGCATTGTTCATGTGCCTTTGTGCAGGTGGCTATGTAATTGTTCACAAACGAGTTTAGACCATAACAGACCTACAAGCAAGCATATGCCCCACGTAACATACTGTAGCTATACATTACATCATGCTATAAAACTTGCTTTCCAGTACATCTGGTCCCACAAGGTCATATAGGATGGTGTATGCTCCTAGCATTGAAATTAGAGAAGGTAGAGGATTTAATATTTTTCTACTGTAACAATCATACTAGTTGTCTTGATCGTAGCACTACATGTAAAAAATAAACAGACCAAGAGTTGTATAGAATAAATAGAAAATGCTAAATTGATATTTACGTTCTTTGTTCATTCAATGAGTTCTGTCTAGAAAAACGGGTAAAAATGTAATATTGTAGTTTGGTTATTTATCAATGCATGACAACTTATCTGTCAGGTCATATTAAAAGTATATTTTGTCACCTACAGCGACTTGCTCCATTTAACTACAAACATCACGCATTACAAATAAACCAAAAAGCGAATGCAATACTCATAACACGTACACCAGTTAAGCTTTAGGCACAGTGGGTTGAATAGAAGGTTACGACAAATATGAATCCGCAACCTTCCAGCAGACACAACGGTCTCCTTGCTGGATTAGAGGTCCTTGAGGATGAATCTAAATTAGCAGCGCTAAGCTCGCGTGTGATAAACGTCTGACACAAACAATTCCCTCGGCAAGGCATGCAGCCTTGTCACAATACAAGTTTATCACACATATTACCCCCCAATTGAGGTCATACGTGTAGGTGCGTATGAGCTAGTAGCGATACATTATCGCATGATATTGTTTTGGTCAACCGCCTGTGCTTGAAGAGGTAATAAATGTTGTGCTGTATTTACTGTACCATATAGCCCAATGTGTGCGGTTCCATATACAGTACGTGATGCGAATGCTTCTGCGTTTCACGTCAGCGTAACTGTGTGTACTTGGTCGTACATGCGATGTTTGTTGGCTACTGAGGCGCGATGAGGAAGGGGCATTTACTTGCTAAGCGGCACTCCTAGTTTTGTGAGTTTAATTAGGGACACAGGAAATTGGGAATAAAACATGCGCCTCCGCACACCAATACCTGCGCTGGTTTTAACAACCTCATCCCACACAGGCCCCGGGATCAATGAACATGTCTGGTGGGAAAGGGGGGTGGGGGGTGGGGTAGGTAGAGATCTACAGAGAGAGAGATGGGAGTATAATAACAACCAGCTATTTCACACCCATGTGTACAAACGAGCCCCCCTCCCCCCTAATTTTCACAGTTTTCAGAGAAACTAAATTTGAATATCCTCAAAATGTTGCCGTGTGAAAAAAGCCTTTAAAGAGATGAGCGAATACAGGAGAATGTGAGGTCTCATGCCAATGCCTTTGGGGAGGGTGCGTGCGCATGAAACCAGTGGTCAACGGCGTTTGTGTCAAGCTCTTTTTCCCCCCCCCTCCTGTACCTTGAACTCATTCTCCTTGTCCTTGGTTCCCTTGTGGAAGGGCCTGTCGTATCTGAACCGCCAGATGTGGTTGAACTTGTAGAAGCTCTTGATGTTGTCGGGCACCCCGTCTCGTTGCAGGACGTCCTGGCTCTCCGGGATCGGGGTCACGGCGTAGATCTGGAGGTCTGGTTCGGCAGGTGTCGTCAAGGAGACCACGGGAGCAAAGCGTTTGGTGACAATAAATACAGAAAATGCCGATGGGCCCAAGTATGTAGAAAAAACAAATGCGAGGAAAAAGTAACTTGGAATAAACTTAAAGTTACCAATACACACATATACTACAGCGTACATACACACGCACACAAACACACACACACACATATCATTATATTGCTTCCAAAACTAACTAAAATAAATGGGTCCCTCTATCCTCCACGCTCCCCCGTTTCTTCCCACTCTCTCTTTTCTTGAAACGAGCCATCAAGCATGACGTAGGAACGAATTCCTGCAGGACAGCAAGGAAATTGCAATCTTATCTCAGAAACCGATGTGAGCTGTGTGCACCGTGGAAGAAAAAATAAAATCTGGAATAAAAGACAATCTTTGAGTTGTCTGTCTGTTTCACAGTCCAGACAGCTGGTGTAGAAGTACTAACCAGGTATCTGCTCCATCTCTGAATCTCTGAGCAAAATGAGATGATTCTAATTAACACCACTCTTCAAATAGACAGGTAGTTAATAGCACAGAGAAGGCCAGTATATAGTATGTTTGCCTCAACTGTAGAGTAAATAAATTATCACGTTGCTAACAACACGGTAGACTTGCAGACAGGTCAATAATTGAACCCCCAATAAATGTATACTGAAGTTTGTCGGATAGGTTTCTCTATACTTGTCAATATCTGAGAAATAACGTGCGGCACTCTCGGAAACCCAATTTGGCCAAAAAGAATAAAAATAAAATGATGATAATTCGGTTGATTCTATCTGATTCCATCAAAAACATCACCAAACCCACCTTTCTAGTTTGAAGAGTTATTAAAATACAGTCAAAACCAGCTCTCTTGCAGCCATCTTGAGATTGTACTAGATTATTATTTTACTATTAAGCATTGCCTAGAGGTATGAAAATCAATTGAAAACGCCTTTGTATCAATTATTTTATAATATTATTTGTTATATTATGATTCATATACAAACCTTTGGTCTATACAACCAATATGTATGACAGGGAAAACCCTAGACAGCAACATTATTCCTAAATATGAAAGTATTAATTTAAGGAGCACTTGAGTCTGTGTGATTACCCCCAACATTGAATTAGCATTTAGTCTGAAACCTACACCCGTATGCTGAACGGCCTACCTACTGACTACAAATGCCCTTTCATCCACAGATGGGCATTAACATAAATTATTATATTATGTACAGCATATACTATCATCACGATTACTATAATGATAATTATTATGTGACCCATTATTCTACTTAAGTGTAGCCTGTGGGCAAGGTTACCCCCTCAGTCAAAGGAATACGAGCAAGGACAGTCAACATATCTGCGTTGACATGCATGAGCGTGCCTGGCAGTGCACCAGCCACGTATTGTACCACAGTATGTGCTGGTGCACTGCCAGGGAAGCCCAGGCTCCCCTAACAAACCGCCACAGGAATATGCACACCGACACGTGATGTTCACAGCAACACGCACAAAGAAACCCAGGAGATGCACACAAACACACAATCCTATCCATCTAAAACATGCTATTTCTCAGTCTCTCTTTTTTAATCTAAAATATTTGCTGAAGACGTGAAACAAGGATTGTGTGTCAAACGTAGGCTGAAACGCTACATATTATTTAGCAGCATGTTTAAATAACATGCGGCCAACTACAAAGGCAGTGCCTCGAATCGAATAGGAAATGGGAACACTTTAATTAAAACTGTTTTGGGAAAACTCATTTGAGCCAAGACACGAGAACACGTGGGCACCGACTGTAATACCGAATATAAAAAAATAAACAAGCAGGTCTCTCTCAGGTCTGTCTGTCTTCCCTTGAGTCTGTCTCACTTTATGTCTTTTCTCTCACTATGTGGGCCAACAGCTGTCTCGGCCACTGAACTGAATAATTAAGATGGCTCCCGCGTCTTGCCGCCGCCGAGTGCACAGCATGCACAGGTTTATTATACAGCCCACTGCCTGACATGGTGGGGGAGACCATTTTTTATTCCTTGTGTGTGTGTGTGTGTGCGTGCGTACGGTACGTGTTTGTATGTCCACACAGTGCTTCACTGTATGTGGTTCACTGCATTGTATGATGTCTGCAATTCACCTAGGGCTGTGTGTGTGCGCGCGTGCGTGCGTGCGTGCGTGCGTGCGTGCGTGCGTGCGTGCGTGCGTGTGGCAGTTAAAGGATACACTGAGCCTCGGCCTGGTAAATAGTCTGGTCGGGCTGATTCACATGTTGCATGGCGATGGCGTGCGGGAACTCGTTGAGCATCCTCTGCTGAAAGGCCTCCAGCCTCTCGTAGTCATGGCCGCGGCACACAAACTCCTTGTTCTGCGGAGGTGTTCACAGTTACCGCGGGATTAGGCTGGCATCTAGTGGCGATGTCAGGCCACTGCAGCTACTGGTGACATTTACCTCCAAGCATGCCGGTAAATTATTAAATGAATTGCAGTTGTCGAAGTGTCTTACGTAACAATATGTTTAATTAGTTACAACTTTTATCATTCAGCATTTAATTCTGTGGTGGTTACGGAAAAAGAGAAACATATTGAACGCTGGAGTTTCTTACACGCAGAAAGAATGGGAATTTCTTTCCATAGAAGCCCACTCTAAAGAATTCCGGCTCTAGCCTTTGCTGGTCCATGATCTTGTCGTAGAGGGATGCTTCCAGTGTCTGCAGATTAAGGACAACGAGAGGGATGAGTTGACCCAGTGGAACACTAGTGCATGACCTTGGGTGTTTCCATACATAGTTATTTTTTTTGCAGGAAGGGTACGTTTGCTCACCCTCATCTTGCTCAAGTTCCTGTAGTCATAGTAAGACTCATACTGGTCCGCCAGCTCTCTGCACAGGATTATACCATTCTCCCAGCACTGTGACGACACACACACATACATACATACATACACACATGTATACATAGTTAAATGCAGTTTTTTTTGTTGTTATTTTTTATATATATACATTTGTTAGATATTTTTTTATAAAACTCTTAAAAAAATTGAAGGTCTTAACAGTTTGACCCTTACAATGCTGCCATCTGAGGTGAAGTTGAGGTACTGCAGCCTCCACCGGAGGGCGCCAGCAAACTGACAATACCGAGAAAACAAATCTCTCCTTGCAAGCCTCCCAGTGCAGGTGCTTTGCGTGCCTCTCCCGGCCATCTTGCTAATTAAACGAAAAATATTTCCTTCCCAGCCATAGTTTAAAATCCCCAGGCTCCAACACCGGCAGATGGCACTGGCTGCAAATTTGTCGGAAAACTGGACTGTGAGGAATGAGGGGAGCTTTTAATGGCTCCACTGAGCTGAATGTTGCTGAACATTAGGTATCTTAGTTGTTATGTTTATGTTGTTATGTTATGTTTGTGTGTGCATATATATATATATATATATATATATATTATTTTATTTTTTTGTGGAAATATTTCTAAATCCTATTGTGTTTCAGATCATTTCAGGAGCAGGACAAGCAATTTAAGAGAATACCATTAAACATGTAATTGACAGACAGATGGTACTGCACATGACGATGATGACGATGATGATGATGATATAGACTCAGAGTCTAGTCCTAGACTAGCCTTTGCCCCCCCAATGGGAATCTTTACTAAACCTTTATGTCTAGGACTAGGTTTGAAGTCTAAAGCGCCCCAGCGCTGAGCTTGACTCCACCCACTATAACATTGACATATGCCTCAAGTAGCTGTGAGGGGAGGGGAGGGGCTGAACCGCTAATGTTGTTAATATCAACATTAACATTTGAATTTGATGTTGTATGAAGTGTACCGTTGAAAATCAGCCAGGTCCTGAGGTGATTTGTTACAGATATGACGTGTAGTTTTGTTTTTAGCACATGAAATGCAAATTTGTATAAAAACTGTAATTTTGTCAATATTAACACCAGCATGTGTCTCATCACAGACCAATCCTATTACTTAGTTTACAGCTCAAACCTAATTTCAGGGTGCAGTTACACTTTAATACATGTCGGTGAAACTGGCCCATTTAGAATTAAATACTTTCAGGATGCCCTTCAACTTACATTAGTACATTGCATTACATAACTGTGAGTAAAGGTGCTTGCACACTGCCCAGACTGTGCCCAACTGACACCAACGTTCTAAGTTGGCAGTAGTAGGTTGCAGTCTATAGAATGTTGAGAAAACCAAACTGCCCAGACTAACTGACAGGACAACACAGACCTTGGTTAATGCGACATGAAAACCAGGAAATAGCCAATCTCAATTGCGAACAAGTCGAGCTGACATCACGGCAGGCTACTGTCTACTATCACAGTTGGAAAACGGTTGCTTATGGCGAGTTGGTTTTCTCTTACCCCAACTCTGCTGTATTCGTGTTCCTACATCAAGAAACTATGGCGAAGTTAAGTGAGTAATGGACAGTTATATAGCCGCCTAGAAACCATTGAAAATTGTGTGCATTGTACGCGGTGAGTTGTCATATTGCGGTTTGTTGGAAACCTGTGAAGACATTCCACAACTCCACCCAACCCGACATGTCAAGCTATAAAAACTCCAACTAACTAACACCGACTAACACCAACTTACACCGACCAACAGCACACACTGATCCAACAGTTGGAGTTGGTCGGCGTTTGTCAGTGTGCAAGCAGCTTAACCCGACCAACTGCACGGGTGTGGGCTGCTGTGGATGAGAAAGAGGGGGGAAAAGAATGCCCACCTTGCCCCTGTCAAAGTTCTGTACTATGGTGAGGTGCAGGTATTCCTTCCTCTGCCACTCGCTCTGCATGGGGTAGTTGAGGAATTCTCGGAGCGGTCTCTCGGACCACTCCAGTAGCTCGTCGTAGAGCAGCAGCGTGTATGAGGCCTCTGCAACGCACGGGCACACACACATACACGCGTGTTAGTACTCACATACAGAATGGTACCATTTCAGATAGGGCACCGATACTGAGATCGGAAATCTGGATACTGACTAAAATAGCTGGATCGGTATTGGTGACAATTGAACAGTAACCAATCCATTTAATTCAATCTAATTAAATAAATGTACAGGCCTAGGTCTACTGTCAAGCATCAGCCATGTCTAACCTACCTAGGCCCCACTCTTCAGCGATCCTGAAATAGAGATCGGCTGTCATTTACTTTGCAACTTAACTTTAAATTATATTTAATACTGGAATCGGATCGGTACTCGTTATCGGCCGATACCAAAAGTACCGCTATCTGTATCGGGACTGAAAAAACTTGATCGTGCCATCCCTAGTTTCAGAGCTCTAGTTTAAAAATAAAAATACATTTGGAGGAAATACATTTTAAATTCAGAATGCCAAATAAGTTTGTGAAATAGCATACAAGGGACGTCAAAAGGTAAAATACAGTTAAATAACTAAAAGTTAAAGGTAGTACAGTCAACGCTAATTAAAATGGTGTTTATATTAAATCCCTAGATGGCTTGTTTAAAACCTTGCAATTTTAAGCTTCTCCAGGTGAGATCACCTGCCGAATCATCCTTGTTCTTTGTATGGATTGTACCAATGGTTCCACCATGTCTTCTCAATAAACTAGCATCACCACATTGAGTGATGAGCGGCCTTATGTGTTTATTTCATAACTGCTATTCAGTTGGATTATGTAACCAAGGTGATTAGACGTTTCAACAGGCTGTCAGACCAACGCACGCACGCACACCTACACACAAGGCCTTGCGGCATACCTGTGTAGTTTTGTGCTTTCAAGTGCAAGTCGTACAGTTTGTGGATGTAGCGGATGTACATCTCCTCTTTGTTCAACTCTGTTTTGTAGAAGTTCTGCAGGAGGTTCGAGTGTGTGGGAGGAGGACAAAGGAGCAGAGAAAGATGAAAATGAGGTCAAACAAAGGCAGGTTTTCACTCAAAACAATGTTAACAGAAAACATGTAACCCATTTTAAGTCACTTGAAACCATTAGTAAGAACTTGTGATCTGATTTAACTAACTACCGCCTACAGTATCATTTCAGATTTTGTACATATTCGCTTTTTTATTATAAGCACAGATTGAGAAGAATGTATCGACACGCCATTCAAACTGACTACTGTGTTAGCACATTTATCTCTCTCTTTCCTGACATGTTTGACACAATATTCTAACACTGCACACATGCTTAATGATACCAACCTGGCAAAGCTTGTAAGTACTGTTCAGTTTGGTCACATAGCATGTAATCATCAGTTTACATGGAATCTTGTGTTGTGCTTCCTTGGGTGATTTAAAGAGCCTTTAAACACCAGGTGAGTGTCAAATATGGCGCTTTTCCATTGCTGGTACCAGCTGAACTCGACTCACCTGGTGTTAACTTATGTTAAACGTGTTTGCTTTCAAAAGGGTCCTTTTGCACATACGCAGAAGAGACCGGGTGTTACAAATGGTTCGGCTAAGAGATGGCCACATGTGTAGTGTTGAATAAAAAACAAGAATGTGCTAAAGTTAACCAGTTGTCTAGGTGGTATATTAGTCTAACACCTGGTATCGGGTACTTTTTCTAGTACCTGCTCTGTCAAGGTTTCAAGCGAGCTGAGGTGATACCATCGGCAGTGGAAAAAGACCCGTGTCGAAGGGAGTAGAGGCGAGTTGAGCTGAAACTATGCAATGGAAAAGCTCCCTAAGGCCGCGTTCAGACATAGCGTTTTGTAAGCTGTTGGCCTCTTTATTACATTATAACCCGCTTTTTTTCAGCAGCTCTGGGCTTCTTTTTCAGTTGAGAAAACTTCTCCGAAGAAACGCCCTACACGTCATCTGCTTTTTTGACAGTTTACCAATCACAAGTGCGTAGTGAGGCCTGGTGCAACCGTACAACCGTAACAACCGTTTCAGCTGCTCTTTTTTCTACTTATTTAAAAACTCCCACACTTCCAACCAAAAAAAGAGGCTAGGTCTGAATGCGGCCTATAGAGAGTGTAGGTGGTACCAGCAGTGGGCTGACATTAACTTACCAGCAAACTGACCGTACAGCCAATCTTCTTGCCATCTACCTCCCCTAACTTCATGCAATCTCTGGAATTAGACACATTGCATACTGTACAGCAGCAGAATACTCAACATGGGCTGCAATCACCAGGTAACTACGGTTACACGGACACATGATGCATTGCACGGCAAACCGTCACTTGTGGCGCAGCACAACAGTCTACAAGGGCAACTGACTCACTGGTTTTGTGATGTTATTGTGATATACTTGGTCATTTCTAAGCATGTATACCTGTAGTCCAGCAATCTCTCCATTAGCCTCGTGACGGTAGCAATCAGAGAGATGCCTCTCTCTCTCCATGTCTCTCTCTCGATCTTCTTAAGGAGACTAGAGAGCGAGAGAAAGAGAGAGAGAGAGAGAGACATTGGGTGGGAAAAAGGACAGCAGAAGACAAGCAGAGTGTATATCAAGATACTGCAATGCCACTTCAATACTACCAACAAGAAAGAACTAAAATACAACTGAAGTAGCCTAATCAAACAAACACCCCCAAATCACACGTTAGACTTTATAACAACACCAATGGCAATGAGAAGCCAATACGAATACAATCCAGCACGGGGTATCCCCTGTGTGTCCGTTCTACTCCAGCATCTGTACATACGATCAGGGAAATATTTGACAGTTCATGGCGGTTCCCAGCTCCAGTGATGTCCTTCAACCTCGCCATGTTGACCCCCCCCACCAACCCCCCATGCTGACCCCCCCCCCCCCCCAACCCCCAAATCATCTTCCAAAGACAGACGACGACCACAGACGACACAGAGAGCGAAGAGGAAAAGCATCTTACCTAGGGTACGGACCAAACAGGGGAATTCTACTCCATTCGGGAAGCATAAGCGGAATAAATGTATATTAATATGATTAATACCAGCACACATTCACACAGGTTATGTGTTAGTGGGGTTAGTAGCAAGGAAGATTGATTATGAAAATAAGAATGACACCAGTGTGGTGTAAAGTGTCTCTTCAGGAACTAATAACTTGAACATTCTTTGTGCATCCTATTTAAGATATTAATAATTCACCAACATAATAGGACTATGCCGTATGCTGTGGGAATACATATGAAGCACTTTGTAATGTAAATGTAATGTTTTTAATGTTCCACATAATGGCGGTGATCAAATCAATGAGAATGAAAATGTATTCATGTATGCAATGGAGGCTGAACGTTTTGACTGTTGTGGATCAAAGCTGAAATGGCCCAGAACATTACAAACTAGCAGGGGTATACAATACACACACACACACACACACCTATACACACACACACACACACACACACCTATACATACACACACACACACCTATACATACACACACACACACACACACCTATACATACACACACACACACACACACACCTATACACACACACACACACACACACACACACACACACACCTATACATATACACACACACACACACACACACCTATACATATACACACACACACACCTATACACACACACACACAATCACAAAGGCGTAAGCACATACACATTCCCAATAAAACAATGAAAAGCATGTGGGTGTTCCTCAATGTCAAGGGAGGATCCTTAGCGGCTGGATTTCAAAGATGCCACGTCATCAAATCTCGACAAAGTACCGTCCCAATGTCTAGGATGCTTTAGAATTCTACCAAGGACTCCGTCCTTCGATCAGAGGATTTTGAATTGCGGTCTAAAAATACCCACAATCCCATGCGATATGTCAGAAGAGGAGAGATTTAAAAATGGCACAAAACGAAACTAACAACAAAACAGCACGATCCATTGTTTTTTCAACTGTTATTAAAAAACGAAAAGCACGGTTTAATTAAGCATTATGATTTTGAAGGCGGGACTTTTTTCTTGCACACTAGCTAGGCCGTTCCAGTACGTGTTCTTCGAATGTCTTTCCTAGCCTCGGAAGGACCCGACTAGGAAGGCACTTGGATGGATCCGTCCTACCAAGGAAGCATCCTTGACATTGAGAAACACCCACTGTCAATACAGGAACATGGCAGAGACAAAGGTTATCTGTAGAGGTGATGAGTGGGAGCATGATGGGAACTGGAGTTTATCTACATTAACAGTGTTTTGCTACAGCTAGCTAAGTATTATTCGCCTCCGGTTTTAAGTTATTACAAGAAATTATTCTTATGATAATTTTGTTTTGATACCTACAGTAAATAACCTCTATTATACTGTATATCCCTACCTGAAACTTGTATTTCATTTAGTTTACCACATTTCAACATCTGTCAAGTACTATCATAGTGAAAAACAATTCTAAATAAAAGCAACATTTCTTAAATGAATTAAATCAGATATTGAAATGAGGGATACAAGTCAGACCTATCACTCATCTATGTCCAATGCAGATGTTTACTAAGTGCCATTTTATGATCAACTCTAATGTCCCCACACACCTTCTCTGTCAGTATGACTTACATGCTGTTGAACAGTTCTCTGTAGGTCTCGTCTCCTTTGCCCTCTGACATCAGGCTGTCCAGCTTGTCGATCAGCTTGGCCTCCACCTGACAGAAACAAACACTCTCTTGACTACAGTCAACAAAACAAGAACGACAAGCGGCTGAATTGAAGCTACGCTAAAAGCCTATTGTAGACGCTGTGGTTACAACAGCGATTCTAAAGCCATGAGTGGATTGTTTGTTTAATTATATGTATTTTTTGGCTTTATCTTAGCGTGCATACATTAGAAATGTTGTTTCCGTGTTTCTTTTTATAGTCTCCATTATTTCAGACGGTGTTTGCATGTTTTATTAAATCAATGGTGATGGTGAAAAGACCAAGCGATGCTTTTAACGACTTTGCTTAACAGATCACGCTGATGCGTTTCAGCGCTGTGTGCAGTCGGCGTACTTGTTTGAAGTTGCCACTGCGTCTCTGCTCCCAGTCCATCATGTCGTGGAAGATGGGGATCATGACGTTCCTCAGGTCGGGCTGAGGAACCAGTGTCACCTCCAGGAACGGGCCGATCATGGCCGGGATGAAGTTGAGCTTGTGTTCCCCTGTGGGAGGGCATTCACACGGTGGAGGAGGGTGAGCACCAGTCCACGCTGAAGCCCTGACAAGATACTTAGCCTGGCACCGCCCGATTATACGCTTTCGGCTCAGCTTCAGACCAATCAGCGACCAGGGGGAGGGGGGGTTGCGATGACGTGAGGTCATGAGTGTTTCCAGGGTCGTCCCTGTGTGTCTCTGCCTGCATTTACCCTCCCAACCTGTGGATGTCCTCGCTGTCTCCTTTGCTCCAATGTGTCCTTGCCTCACCCGATCCCTTCGTGTGTTAAATACCCTGTCCTGTGTTTGCCCTGGTCTGGGGATCATTTGTCTATTTGTCTACTCGTGTCTGAGATACACCCAAGCCGACGGCCCGTGGACAGACTTCAACGTGGGTCTGAGTGACCCGGGCGTTCTTCCCATGTTCAGTTTCAACAGAGCATTCCCCTGAAGCAGCCATCTGCCTTGCATTAGCTGCATCGTTATGGCGGCCGTGATGATAAGCATTACAGCTGGAAGAGTGGCTTGTTGTGTTGTTTATGTACGGATTTGCATTCTAACTGCTACTACATGAGGTAGAGAGAGTAGAGGGGGGGAGAGAGAGAGAGAGAAAGAGAGACATACAGAGAGGGAGGGAGAGACAGACAGACAGACAGACAGACAGGGAGAGAGAGAGAGAGGGGCAGCTCTCCTCTGCATGATGACTGGCTTGTTTCACTGCCGGTCAAGCTAGTGGTAACTTTGCTGCATATCAATCTGGGACCCTTCAATTCATAAACGTTAGTCAAGAAGGTGGTAGGAATACGTTTACATCTAACTTCCTTACATACGATTTGACATCCTACCTTTAGCTCACCCAATCAGCTTTGTTTAAAAACCAGTACGCTGTAATCGTTGTCGTGTGGGGGTAAAAAAAACAAACGTAAATTGGCCACTGATTGTCCGGACAACAATAACATTAAGCAACATTATTTTGGAGCTTGTGAGATCAGCGTGGTCTCACAATGTTAAGGGATGATCTAGAACCATATTGAAAAGCTGGTTGTATTTGCGGGTCCACTGTAGTAGAGGGGACCCCCAATCCTCATTCCTTGAAGGGGTCGCGTTTCTGCCACCTACCTAGGTTCTGCCACATGCTGAAAATCTCACAGCCCATCATCACACGCATGTCTCCGTACCTGAAGAACGACATTGATGACTACATCAGACCGACACTGTCTGATTAATATGCTAATTTCATTTAATGTACATATGCTGTCAGACAGAGAAACACATACTGTGTGTCCTCATGAGATAAAGCACACATACACATTAATACATATAATAATGACTACAAATAATAACAACACAATAACATTTCACTGCGCGATTATGTTTGCCTGTTGGATGAGAATTAAATCATATTTCTCACTGTCAAGGCAGAGTGAGAGAGGTAGATGGAGAGAAGGGCACTTATTAAAAGACACGTGCAAAAGACGCATGCTCACTTTTCCAGAATTTTCTTCCGTTTGGAGGGACAGAAAGACTCCAGCTGGAGACACGGCTGGTTGATGAAGATCACAGACAGATAGAAGTAGGAGTCCCAAACCTGGAATAAACCACACATGTATAGCGTATGACGTGACCCGCCGAGCCAAACACAACAGTTACATTTACGTTGCTAGCCACCTTGTAGTCAAACTTGTCGTTGAGGAAGTTCTTCCTGAGCGCGTCCGACAGGTAGAGCACTGTGCTGACGATGACACTGAAGGAATACGAAAGAAAAGACGAGAGGGTTGTTTTCTTGCCAACGCAGCGGACAGGGCTCTTGCTGACCGCGGTGCTAAAGCAGACGTGAATGTATGTGTGCCGTGTGTGTTTGTGCGTGCGTGCGTGCGTGCGTCTTACTTGTTGGTGACCAACCGCATGACGGTCCAGTCTTTCGAGAACATCTCTGGCCGAATCAGAATTCTGAACACTGTGAAAATCTGCAGCAGGAAATCCTAGAACACACAAACAACATACTGTGTTACATTTACAATATAGTTCATTGCCAAGGTCACACTTCACGACTTTCAAAGTGCTTAGATCGATCTGCAGCACACATTACACAACTGTCTCTCTTGCCATTGGGTGTCTTGACTAGGGATGGGCACGGGTACTCGAATACTCGAGAGTACTCGAGTGCTCGTCTATGACAGCAATGCTCGATCATACTTTTTCATAATCGATGATGACAACGCAAAAATAAATGCAGTTTATCAGTTAAGCTTTCATTTAACTTCAGTTCTTACTATTTTCTGAAACTGGGAAAACAATGGATTATTTGGATAAACTATGAGATCACCGACATACATCTAAACACATGGCGTGTGTTTTAAGGTTATACAAGTACCGGCATCTTTATCTTTTTTCTCTCACTCCCTCTTGTTCGGAATTCTGCTTCCATATTAAATACGGAATAGTATACGGTTTCCTAGTATTTTTGTAGATTCTTCGTGAATCCCTGAATACTCGAGTACTCGCTCGTCTTCACTGTCTGGTACTCGAGCAGTCCTTGACGTACCTTGACGTCGTCGTGTGATTCACACTGCATTACTGATCGGCAACACACACAATACAAGATGTTTCACCCGACAAAGTCAAACCGGAGCTTGGAGATCTATTGTTTCACGAGCAAATTGGCATAGCCTATCTCATAAACAAGACATATTATAGGCCTATCCCTCCGTAGGTGCGTTCGAACCTCGGGGGAGGGGGGGGAACAAGCCGTGATTCCCCTCCAAGCTAAAAAAATAAAACTGTGCGAGCCGAAAACTGTGCTAATAAAGTGTAGTGTGAATCCGGCATTAGGCGTTTCATCAAGACAAACCCACAAGGCTAAATCTTTCCTTGCATACCGTGTCTGTAACATGTGTCTAGCTTGTGCGTTTCACTCGTACCCTCAAATCGTCTTTGCCGGTGAAAGCCTGCAGCATCTTCTGGTAGTGCGCGACACTCATCTGCCGTAACAGAGCCAAGAGGCAGGCCACAAACTCACCCTGAGAGATAGATGAGAGAGGACATGTTAGTCATCATGCAGGTTGTGCTAGTTTTGAGTTTGTCCTGTGAGATTGTGCTAATTGTTTGTTATTCGTTTGCATATGAGAACTGCTTCACAGTTGTTGAGCAATACATTAAGTATAAGAAATACATTGGAGAAATTATTATTATTATTATTACTATTTGCATCTAGGTGCACAGCCTAAATGCATTTAGAGATACTATTCCCATTCGTCATTATCACGGTTATCTTTAAAATTATTATTTCAAATTAGCAGAGTTGCCGTTAACCACAGCAGCAATTGCATTTGGAAATCAATAATTACAACAGAGCACTTAATCAAATCCCAAAACAAATTAAAAGAAAATTATTCACAGACCCTCACACACACACACACACACACACATACAGTGACATCTTGAAACTGCAGTCTCAGGGTGGGCCCGGTTGGTTGAGGTCGGTTGGTGATCTCTAGAATGGTCCGCAACAAAACTCCCAACAAGCTCTCGACGATCAGCTCCACTTCCTCTGAGACAACAGGCTCCTACGCAAGACAGGAAAACACCTTTTAAGATTACATTATACACATACAACCAAAATCCTACTGCCGTACTCCCTGCGAGGTAGAGTGATACGTTGAGATAAAAGTCCCAGGCAAACAGGCTTGGAGCGTGGACAATTCCAAATGAATAGTACCCCGGGCTCATTAATTACCACACTTAGAAGCTAATTAATGACAGAATGGGATTGTGTGCCATTGTGGGCCATCTTTCTCCCTCTCCCCCCCTCTCTCTCTCTGTGTGGTTGTGTCCCACTGTGTGTGTTTTTTTAACAGCTGAGTAGCTCTCCTTCTCACACACACACACACACTAATAAATACTAGGCTGATATATAAGTATATATTGGTATAACGATGCATATACTTGGCTTGGCTACGTTGCCTGCGACAGGGCAACGGCGTTTAGCATGTACGGTGGAGGTTAGCATGTACGGTGGAGATTAGCAGGTATGTTGCCTGAGACAGGGCGACGTTATCATGCTCACCACTGCGGCGCTCTCCTCCTCCTTACGGAGGAGCGACAGCATGCTGGTCAGGATGCCGGCACACATCACCAGGTCCCTCTGCTCCTGCATGTGGGCCTGCAGCAACCGCAGTACCACCGGTAGCAAGACGCACCGCGAATCTGCAGCACAAACACACACACACACAAAAGGCATTTTCATGATAGCATAAAATACGCTAAGCTAACAAACTATGCTAGCTAAGTTAGAATAAGATAAGGTAGGTTAAAATAAAACAAGATTAACTAAGTATAAAATAAACAAATGATCAGATAAAATAAAGTAAAATAAATAACAAGCAACGATATATAACCTTAGCTAATTCAATACAAGATTAAATACTGTACTGTAAGATACAAATCTGATACAGTAATGATAATTATAAAGAAGACACAGCAAAATATAGAGATACGTATTGTATAATATTTATCGCACTAGACTCAGTAACACATCGGGTTCCTACCTTGAATGTGGAAAAATAAGGGACACATTGCAAGTGGTCAGCAGACAAACAAAATGTGGGGTCTGGGGTCCTCCCCAAGGAGATTTTGAGATTCAGACACACTATTTCCCACATTCTGGTGAATTTTTATGCACATTTTTTGCTTTTTATGCATACATTGCTTCTCTCAACATGAATGTAAAGGAAAGAGTATTTATTATATATATTGCATCCTGTATTGACTCAGTAAGGGACAATGTATTTTATCGTTTAATAAGGGAAAATACCGTATTATACAGGACGTGTGGAAACCCTAGCAACACAGTTACAGCATACAGTATGAACTAAACTTTGCCATTAGTGGGTTAAAAAATATAAGAATCTGTATAGTCTACTGCTATTAAAAATGTTCTATGTGGTATTGATACAAACTGATGCAGTATTGGGGTTCAGTACAGTTATCAGCAGTGGATAATTTTGTTATTTAAAGGTATGCTCTGTAATATATGGTATACATACTGTATAAAGAGAATATTGTATGCTGTATATCAGTCAATGTGTTGACATTTCTATTCTGTGTGTGTGTATGTGCTCATTTCAATTCAGAATGTGGGTATCAAAATGCATGCTGGTGTACCTGGGTTCACATAAAGCTGGCTCTCCACCGTTTTGGAGATGCACTGCAGTTTGACCGCCTCCAGGGGGCACTCTGCATTAGCAGTGGCAGGCAAACTGGCCAGGGTCTCACAGACGAAGCCAGCCACGTCCTTGACTGTGAAAATCTTCAGCAGCTCTCCGTAAATGGCGGGAAAAGTCCGTAGAAACACGGCCTGCACAATTTAAGACAATGCAATATTGTGAGTTTCATATTTTTTTCAGACCTTTCCTGATATTCTGTCCAGAATTGCAATATTTTGTATGGCCTAAAAAAAATTAAAAATGTGGGATTTTGTTTATGAACAGGAACAAAATCCCACATCCTTTTTTTTTTTTTTACTGGACACCTGGCACTGCCCTCTTTTTTGGTTGCACCAAGCTTCTATTTTGGGCTGACAACAAAATATTTTAATAGAAAATTCCTGACGTGCTGGATTTACTTTGGCTGAATAAAGTCAGATTATTCACAGTCAATTCAGGGATCATCCAGTAAGAAAGCCATAGCTCACAGTCGGTTTCTATTAAATTTGCATGGTTGAAGTACATATCTCTATAAAGCCACGTGAAGATATAGTAAGTCATTCTGGAGGATGCTGCTATTGTAGATATTTGAACTCAAATAAAACAAATAAACCTCTTCCTTCAATGCCATAGGGTGCTTCATGAGAAGCTTCACCACATGCAGTGGAAACACATTGCTAGGGCTGCGATATTGTTATTGTGTACGGTCTGCACCACTTTGTGTTCCCATTTACAAAGCCAGGACTGTGTAGGAACTCCAGATTATTTTACTTAAACCACTGTATTCTTCTTTTATAGAATCTGTTCTCGCATTTTCACTTGGTTGGTTGGTTTGATGGTTTGACTACCAAAAACAGTATTAGTATTGTTAAGCTGTCTCGTGGTGTTGGAAGATCTTTCACACCCGCATGAGGTGAGGACCACCTTTAAGGCCCAGACTATTGTTTGGGACTCTCATCATCCTTTACTCACAGAGTTTAAACTGCTCCCATCAGGCTGGAGGTATGGCCTCTGTAGAATGGTCACTAAAAGATTTTTGTAATCTTTTGTTCCAGCTGCCATTGGTTTTTTTCAACAAGTTGTATGAGCCACGATGATAATCATAATTGTATTGGTATGACTACACTATTGCTGAGTGTTATTTTGTTTTTATGTCTGACTACTGTCTGTGAGATAAAGTCGCCCATCCGGGACATTAAAGGTTTACTCTACTCACACACACACACCCACACACACACCCACACCCACACACACACACACACACACACCTGTGTCTGCGTGACAGGACTGGTGCCTTTGTTCTCCTGCGACAGGAAGAATCGTATGGACATGAAGAGCTCGTGGATGCAGAGATGGAACTCCTCCTCGTTTTGGCCGCCGGTGGCCAATGAGAACAGCCGCCGTGACTGAATGATGTACTTGAAGATGTATTCACTTGCCTGGAGGGACAGTGAACACACATTAGCCATGTCACATTAACCCGATCGATGAGGGGCCCTAAATGTTCACCGGCTGGGTATTATGATTAACTGCCTGGTCTAGCAAATTTTCTGACATGGCAGGTGGGCGTCAATGTAATGAAATAAACTTCCCTGACTACGTAAAATTATCCCCAAGACCGCTTAAACCAGCTGTTGCCTGAATAGGCTAATCCCTGGAAGTCTTTTCATTTTGTTGCCACTTAAATTAAAAATGTCAATGATTCAAAGCCTCTCTCGGTTTAGACAAATTCAGCATCTGCACACAGTAAAAACAGCAAGACATGCATGAAAACAAATTTGAAATTACCAATGCATCCTTCACTTGGATGAGTGAGCTACATTAGCAAGAGAGAGCTACATTAGCTGAACATACTTGTGTGCATGACATATGGTGATGCACAATGCAGTTGCTCTGATAGCCTATCTCTGCAAGACTCATTAAGGTAATGGGATGTGGAAATCCCTCACACGAGAGGCAAGCTATCTTTACTCATTAAAATTGCACACGGCACCGCAACGTGATGGATGACAGAGAGCGACGGTGTCTGGATAGTTTGCTTGCTCCCATGTCTGTGTAAATGGCGGAATAAGAGAGGCTCGGTCCCATAACTGCTTGTGCGTGTGTCAGACTCCGCATGTGCGACCGGTTGTTGGCAATCTGGAATTAACTGGTTGTCGCCTTTAAATATTCCTTATGGAGTTATTAAAGTCCTTATAGGTCCCACCTTCCCACTGCCTACAGCCACCCACATTTTATTAGACAGTTAAACATACAAAGAACAATTGGACT
Organism: Forbesichthys agassizii; assembly: GCA_026546735.1. Taxonomy (NCBI): domain Eukaryota; kingdom Metazoa; phylum Chordata; class Actinopteri; order Percopsiformes; family Amblyopsidae; genus Forbesichthys; species Forbesichthys agassizii. Next base: position 7,531 of record JAODLL010013797.1, on the reverse strand, counting down.
AGCCACGAAAAGCACAAGTTGTTAACCGCCTGGTTAAGGTCGTATGCGTCACAATGGAGAATAAATTAATGCAGGAATTTGCATTAAACAAATTAGCATGTTGTGCTCTCACCTTGAGCACCTGCTGGATATGGTCCTGATGTTCAGCGTCAACGATGCGATCTACATACCACTTCAGCACTTTGATCAGGTCCCTGCGGAGCCGCACGCACGTGCACACACACACGCACACACACACATATTATCATTCCACAGCAATCTAGTTTTAAATGAGATACAGAGCCCTTATTCGTTGCATGGTTATTCAATGGAAAACACAGCAGATCATAATATTTTAAATAGTTTATATAGTATATATAGTTTATATAGTAATTTAATACATAATACAAAATAAGTAGTACACATTATACTAATAATAGTGGAGTGTGATGTGGTATACACTGACTAGAACACACTACATATAACAACATATTCATGAGTATATAAAGCTGGTAGTTTTAATCTGTGGAAATACGCTGCTGTTACCATGTAACTGTACCAGCATGTGTGCGCTGTGGAACATATGTGTGAACAACATATGGTAGCTTGGTAGGTATAGGGAGATTGAAGACAGGACAAAGCGTGAGGAACAGCAGGTTTTGTTTGAGCATGTGTGAATGTGTCCAATGTGTGCGGTTGAGAAAGGAATGGAAGAGAAGAAAACAGAGAAAAGGACTATAAAGAAAATATAGAAAAGAAGTGAAGAGGAAGAAAAGTGCATTTCACAATATATTTTCCTACCGCCAGAGGGCGCCACAGGTCTCCAATTTAGTTATATTGCTTAGATTTACAGTAGGGCTATACTGTAGCTGAGACCCTCATCCAGAGTTGATGTCAAAGCTGACATGTATAAAGTAATGTATTAGCATAATGCATTAATAACCAGCAATAAGTGCCATAGAAGGTGATATTTAAGCCCTAATAGATAATATAATATAATATAATAATGAAGATTTATAAGCATTGAAACATTGAATTATGCCATACCTGTAAGACAAAGCTCCCGCAAAGTGACTCTCGATGTAAGTGTCCATAACTGGTTTAAAATGTTGGAATTTGCTATCTTGAAGGAGGTTGATGATATGGACCTGGAGAAGAAGAAGAAGAAAAAAAAAAGACATTTTTGTAGAACCATACTTTCTCTAACTTCAACAAAGTCAAACATTTCTGTGAGTATAATCTTTCCTTTCCAAAGCTGTCCTCATTATCTCATTATATTCCTAATAACGCAAGGTAACACTTGTAGATCAGAAGAAACTCATTTGAAGTTGGGATCGATTCCACGAGAGCAGAACTGGAGCTTTAGGGAGCAGTTGAGTTCATCTCAACACCTCCAGAAAGGAAAAGGTGATGGCTTCAATGGCTCACTAGTTCTTTTCATTGTCGATAACGCCAAACTGAGAATGGAGTGTGTGTGTGTGTGTGTGTGTGTGTGCGTGTGCGCTTGCCGTGCACTGGGCGTGCATGCATGAGTGTAGGTGTGCGTGTGTGTGATCACTGGCTGCGCTCTATCAGTGCATTGCAGCATGACTGGCTCTAGATTGGTTCACCACGCGTTACTTTGGCAGACCTATTCGATAGAACAGCAGGTGGGTGGGTGTGTGTGTGTGTGTGCGGGCGCCTGCGTATGCATGTCCGTGCATGTACACAACTGCTCCTTTCTGCTGATAAGCTGACAGGAGCAGACCATACAAACCGATCCATGGGAATTAGGGCATTATTAGAAGCGCTTACCAGAGAGTCGAACACTTTAAGGCCGTATCTCTGCGAGCTCTCGTCCAGAATGCCAAACAAGGTGTCCAGGGTGTCCTGGAGGAACTGAAAGGTGGAGGAAAAGGTCAGCATTGGAGAAAGGAGAGTGAATAAAGGTCCACAACACACTGCACACTGTAGGGGGACCTGCTCTGTGTTCAGGTAGCCTTGTGAAATCATCATAATCCTGATCTCGCGAGCTACAATTTGAGTATCAGTTTGCAAACGCGTTGAGGGGGGCAACTAAAGATCTGAGATCAAATCAACAATGCACGTTTAAACGTACTAATTGGGTGAGCTAAATGCAGGAAGACCTATCGCATGTGAGGACGTTTGATGGAAATGTATTAGCGCTGTCTTTATGACAAGCACTTTTGAATTGAGGGGTTCTAGACTGTTACTCGCAAAGTCAAACTAGCTGGCGTATTGGTGGCCAGCCAGTAGCGCTACGCAGTAAGTTACGTAAACCTCTCTCTCAGAAACCTCAAAAACGCTGTAGTGACAGATACCAGAGGCCTTGGGCTTTAGCCTTCCTTGCTAAGGCGATCGCTGTGTAATCCATGGGAGTGGGGTTTGATTCCCAGGACCTCTGTCAAGCTTGAAAGACCAGGATGAAACCATATCATACCATAACCAATCACATTATAGAAGAGTTGGCAAACCAAGGAGTACATCTGTAAACACTAGCAGTGTTTAAAGTAAAATGTAATTAAAGTGTTTGTTTGACAACAATCTATGTTAAGTCCCTATCCACATAAAATGGACTACAAATCCCAGATTGCAAGCGACGTAGTGTCCTGCCAACCTTGACTATTTCTGAGCCGTCGATGTCCTTCAGCTTGGACAGGCTGTCGTTGATCCTCTCCGGGTGTGCTCGCCACTTCAGCAGGTCCAGCATGTCACCTGCAAACGGGCGCACAAGACGGGGGAGAACGAGAGCGTAAAAGGTTCAAGAAATGTCACACTTCCACGCAAACTCTCCAGAACAATACAGCCTCGTATAAAGACAAAGATTTGACGCCAAACACAAACAATTAAAGACATTTCCAAGTGCGCCAGCGTACCCCCCCACCACCCACGCAATTAAAAACAACAGCATGGAGAAGGAAGACTTTAGCTGTCTCAGAATTGTGCTCAACCTACAGTGTCTTGTGTGTGTGTGTGTGCGCGCGCGCGCGTGCAAATTGTGTCCTGTCCTTATGGGTCCATACATGTATACACTCTTAGTTTTGTGATCATTTCTTGGTAGACGTTTCAGAAACATTCTCATTTCATTTAACCTTTCCCCAACCATACACCCCAACAAGTACGTAAACACAACTAATTAGCTTTGGAAACTGTATGGTAAGAAAGGAAGAATAATTGTATATTTGTTGTATTCTCATATACAGCGTTTGTTTTATTTTCTAACCTCATTTGGGGGACCATTTACCACTTATTAGAATGTCACCACAAAATGTTACCTGCTAGTGATTTAATGTTGTTTATTCACAACAGCCAAACATGCTGGGTGAAGTGTGTGAAGGCCAGAATGCTCTCACCGTGTTGGCTTCACGTACCGTTCTGCGTGAGCTTGGTGGAGCACAGAAAACTGGTAATCCAGAAGGATTCCTTGGTGCCTTTCAGAGTCTGGTTGTTCGACGGCAGGTTGGCTTTGGAGAAGGGCAGCTTCAGGTACCGGCTGCAGTCGCCTAGGTTGGTACTCTCCTCGCACTGCGAGAAAGGCACCCGGATTTAGAGAATTGCCAAGTAAGACGTGAAGATAAGTGACACTTTTCACGTCTCTCCGCCACTGAATCTTAATGGAGAGACAGTTGATTTAATAGGGCTTTCAGGGGTTTGGGGTGAGATTAACTAATATGGCAACCACAAGTAATGCATGTCAACCGTCATTTTATGAAAAACTGGTATTCTGTGGATTAAATGAGCTCCAAAGCTTTCACACATGTTGGACTGATTCCTCTGTCTATTTCGGGTGAGAAACTAGGCCGTGACACTTTCATTGAGCTTTTCCTTTTCCACTGAACTTTCATCTGGCTTTTACATAGGCCTTCTCACCTCATCACTGGGAATACGCAAGCTCTGCTTCCAGTGTCCTCGAACACTGGAAGGCTACAGTAGAGGATGGGCATAGGGCAAACATAGCAACATGCCAGTAACAGAGGACATTCAGCAATCACAAATACTGTATATACAATGTGTCGTGCCAAATAAATTAGCTTTGCTTGTTGTTCTGTCTCACTGCAAACTAAATAATTATACTTTATGTCGGACACTCTGCCCACTGCAAAACCAATTAAGTAAAAAAAAAGAAAAAAACGCCCTTTGTGGTTGAAGCTGGCCATCACATTCAGTAGTCTTAAATTAGTATTGAGTTCCACCCAGAAAGGCTGTATAGACCTTTTTAATTGGTTATACTGTACCAACACATTCATTCATTCGTTTTCCCCTTGCTAAATAAAATTATGTCTATATGTTTATAAATATTGCATATTTTAGTAGATTTTAAAAGCTGCAATGCATTACATAAAATATAAATATTAAAGCTATATTCAGTGATTTTAGTTAATGACCTTTTTTGTAAAATTTAGCAAATATTCTACACACGGTCAGCTACAGTAGCTGTTCACAATGAAAACATAATATATATACAGCCATGGCTCTGTATAGGAACACAGACATAACGGTGCAGACCGCACCACACAATACTATCCTAGCCTTCACAATGTGTTTCCAGTGCGTGGAGTGGACTGTCTGATAGAGCACCGTATGTCATTGAAGGGAGAGGTGATTTTGTTTCTATCAAGTTCAAATATAATCCACGTTTTCTCCAGAATGACTGTACCTTGAAGTTGCTGAAGATGTTAAGACAATTAATTAAGCCATTTTGTCAGGCTCTAGCAGTAAATTGCGATTGCAGAATGGCTACAATTTACCAGCAATATTGATTTAGGTCTCAGATCTGTTTGCAGAAACAGAAAGTCACTTTGACCAAATCACAAACAGAAAGTTACCAGCACTCAGCTGAGTTGATATTCAAAGAACAAATCAAAACAAATGTTTTGCTATTCCTCATTATAAAATGCACCGCATTGAAAATCATGTAATGTGTTGGATTATGCTAAATGCCTTTGTGTCACTATTGTATGCGGGGTCAGCCAGTCCTACCTTGTGAATGATAAGCTCATGCGTACCATCCGGTAAGGTCCTTCCATCCTCCTGCATAAGAGGTACGAATGAGTAACCAAAGAGCTTCTTCTCTCCTTTGTCTTTAGCTGTCGAAACACAAAAGACGTTATGACATGTTACGTCAGTGCTGTGGTGATGATGTCAGGCGCACAATATACGATGTAAAGGGAGAGGAAACGCAGTTTGGTTTTCACTTTAGCGGATTAAATACATGCAAAGCAAACAAATGCAGAAGTGAGTCTCTGAAGTGCGATTCTCCCGGTACATGTGAGCCTAATTTACATAACAACAGCCTTTCTAAGAAATGTATTCACAGACTTTCCTCATGAACATGGCGTTTGACACGTCGCCTGCCAACATAACAACACATTAATTATTTAGGTGATGTCTACCATGCTTTAACAGTTGGGACAAACACCTTGTGGTGTGCTAGGGCATTTTAAATAAAAAATAACGGATGAAGATTTGTGTGCGAGTCAGCGTACTGAACAGGCGTGATGGAGAGCTCATTTAAACAGCCCGACTCCGATTAGTTCTTGGAGGGACTTAACAGAAGAGGGAATTAACAGAAGAACAAGACGTCAGTTAAAGACCAGCCTGCAAAATTAACTTTGAGTTTTTTTGGCATCATATTTCCCCCGGGCCGCTTGTTGGATCGTCTCATTAGCTATGATGTCAACCACAACCCTAAATTAAGCTCCTATTAGCGGTGCAAGCATACCCTGACAGCAGTGCTACCTCTGCCAGCACCGCAAAGGAGGCCATATCTACTGTTTGCCATCGCACAGCCTCCCGTATATGGCATAATAATTCCTGCTTATTATGAGGGAGGGGACGCAGTTTTAGTCCTCCCAGAGCCCAGAGAGTGAGCATGAGAGAGAGGAGTCAGGAGTGAGTTGGTGTTAGGGGAACGAGAGAGCAAGCAAGGTGGTATACGGGCGCATAATTAAGGCTTGTGTCTTATTAAGTTGGTGAAGCTAGCCAAAAGGCCTCATTATGGAAACCCACTACAGCATCCCAAAGGTTTATAAACAGATCTGTGGAAAAGAGGCTTTAAATTGCACAGCACACCCCACCAACACACACACACACACACACGCGCACGCACACACACACGCGCAGCCCCAGCATCTTACTGGAGCAGTGGCGGAACTCGAAGCGCACGTGCGATCCGCGGAACAAGTCCACGGGAATGGGCAGCTTGATCTGCTCCGCCCAGCGGGGGCTGTTGTTGTGGTACAGCACCAGGGAGTGGTACTTGTCCCCGCCTGGCTCACCAGAGCCTGCCGCCACGTGGCTCTGTGGCGGTGGGTGGGTGGGTGGGGGAGGAATGGTGGGGGGAGAGAGAGAGAGAGAGAGAGAGAGAGAGAAATTTAAGCGGCAACATAATGTACTCTCACATGACTACATACAGGAAATTCATAGACATCATATGTGATGATGACTATCAATACGCTTTTGCGCGTGTGTGTGTGTGTGCGTGCATGTGTGCCTGCGTGCATGTGCCAGGGTTGCCTGCCATGTGGTTGTAGAAACATAAGTGACAGCTGCGGAAAACCACAGACACACCCCACACTATATTATAAATGGGACAACATCATTCACACAGGGTTAGCTTCCTAGCAGTCAGTCAGAGATACCTCTCAGAGTTCAACTGTCAAAATGTCATGTCTGTCAAGCTAATCACTAACATAGCTAATAGAAGATCACCCACCCTGCATCATACAATAACAGAAAAGCCTTTGTGTTCCTAATTTCATTTGGAAGATACATTACATTAAGGTCTCTTCATTGAGAATATTTTAACCGAAGGGATGCCAATTGTTATTTCTTTGTGATATATAGATCTAGATTTGGGAGACTATTTTGTAACGTTTGCACAGTGACAAGTGTCTGATCTACGGATTAATTAAACATGAGAAAATGGGGTTTTTACCTTGAGGATCTGTCCGTCCAAATCTAGAACGTAGACGGTTATTTCCACGTTCCGGGCAACGCTCTTCCCTCCTTTGTCAAACTCTCCTCTCTCCAGCGTGATGTAAAGGTCGTTCCGCAGCTCTCCTGCCCGGGAAAACCCAGAAGCCACAGTCAGAGAGCCACACAACACACACGTGCACACGCACGTGCACACGCACGTGCACACGCACAGTGAATAAAAACAAGCTTTTTGGAAAAGCTAGACACTGTGAGGCTCTCCTCGCAACTTGAATGTGGTTGCTTTCCTTTAAATATTTCTGGTTAATATTTGATATACTACTTTCTTAGTAGCGTTCTTTTAAAATCACAACAGACAGACATGGCACATGAGCAAACTTAGCGGACAATATTAAAGACACAAGACACAAAGGCATATTACAATATAGTTTCATAAAGCTTTGCTCTTCGATTCAAAACACGTAAGAAGAGATGGACACATGCGCATCCAGTGTACCAGGAGAAGCAGTGTGGTCTCTCTGGGCAATTATGGGCTATATTGGTAAATGGTAAATGGGCTCATTTATATAGCGCTTTTATCCAAAGCGCTTTACAGTTTTGCCTGACATTCACCCAG